>OZ025295.1:209015167-209240167 GCA_964019185.1 Maratus speculifer
GGTATCTTCGTAACAACATTTACACTGTAACTTTTTTCATCGTTTCGTTTACCTGTTACTTTTAAGCCATTGTTTGATATTTCGAAATTTAATTTATTCAAACAGTTATTTCCGAGAAGCATTTCATATTTTAAATCCTGCAAAACGTACACATCGCAATTTACACTAACATCATCAATTTTTATATTAGTATTGAAAAAACCTGAAGGAATTACTCCATCACCACTAATACCTGTCAATTTCACATCATTCTTACTTAAATTAGGCCTTCCCAAAATTCTATAAAGTTCATTGTTTATCATTGTCACATCCGATCCGCTATCAACAAAACAATTTATGCGTTTACCTTTAATTTCAATACTTTTGACAATTTTATCCGACGGACAAAATTTATTACTCATGGCGTTCACCGCTTTCGTGTTATTTAAACCGTAGTGATTACTTTTATTTCCCTCCATTCTGCGAGGACACTGATTCGATTTATGAGAAACAAATTCATTGCAATAAAAACATTTAGTTTTGAAAGGGTTATAATTATTCCTTACTCCGTTCTTGTTGTTTTGGGAAAAATTGTTGTTCCGGTGAAAACTTTTGTTTTCCATGTTCTGCGAAAAACGCCTTTTACTATCGCTATTTTTTACTTCCGAATTCTTCCTAACAATATTACTGGCCGCTCATAATCATCAAGTTTACTTATAAAATCTGAGACCTTAGTAAACTTAGGCAAGTCATCAATAAAATGCTCCCTTACTTCCAATGGTAATTTTTTCCTTATTTGGTCAATAACTAGAAGGTTTTTTAAATCTTCAAAAGACGAAATGTTCAGACCTGTCAACCATTGTTCTAAAAAATTCGTAAGTTCAAATGAGTAATCGCGCCACGATTCCGAACTTTCTTTTCTGTGGGCAAAGAATTTCTGTCGAAATTGTTCCGCACTAAGCTTGAATCTTTTCAATAATAACTGTTTAACATAATCATAATCATTCGAGAGTTCCTCATTTTCACGACCTATTATATTAACCATTTCTAATGGTAACAGACCTAGCAAATAAGTTACCCAATTCTGCTTTTCTACCCCTAATCGTTTTATTTGTCTTTCGAACAACGTGAGATATATACTTATTTCTTCATTGGTATCATACCTCGCGATTAATTTTAAAACATCAGGAGTTTTCATTCCGGCGTTAAGCGTCGACATTTCAGCTTTATTTTTTGCACTGAGTTCTAGCTCTAATTTTTTAAATTCATATGCTTTTTTTCGTTTTCCTCGATTTCTTTATTTTTTTCTTGTTCCAACCGTTCGCTAACGAGACCGTCTAATAAGTTTTTGACTAAGTCTTCATTATAACCGTCCGATTTGGTTATTATGTCGGCTAACTGAACTTTTGTCGCGCTTTCCTCAGCACTCAGCCCCAATTCATTTAACACTGACAATAAGTCTATTTTCTTTGCCCTTACCAAATATGCCATTATTCCTACAAAAACTCTATCAAATATACTAAAATATCTTATAAAAACATTATATATATAAGCAAAATTATTTTCTATTCATAAACTCACATTAGAAAACAAAATTCTTTAATGTTTAAAATAAAAGCAAGATGCTATAGTTTTACATTTAATTATCATTTATGGGAAAAAACCACTTACTTCATTGTGGATATCCTCTGTTCTCACATACAAAAATAATACACCAAATATATAAATAACTTCAAATCAAATATATATAATAATTATGAAAAGACTCAATATAGATAGATCAATAATCAATATATATCTGTATATATATAAAAAATATAAGCCCTAAAAAATGCACCGGGCTTGAAAAACTTATTTAGAGACTTTAGCCTATATCACTGGCTTCGAAAATATTTCACACGCGTAAAAATCGCCTTGCAAAAAAAAAAAAATCACAGCGAGGGTTCTTGAAAAGCATAAACCATTCGTTGCACAAAAAATCCTAAATTCGTTGCACAAATAATCACTCGCGCACACGCGTTTCAAAACTCGTAAAAAAAACGCACTACAAGTTGGTTCTTTCTTGTGTTACCGCAACAGCACTATTTTTCTTCTTGAACAGTCGAAGCAGCTCAAGATTTCCTTTCTCCGTGAAAACAGCGATGATTCCAGCAATGGTAAAACAGAAATGTCTAACTTTACCACCGAACAGCTGAAAAGTTGTTAAAGGTCAAACGGTTCATGCTATTACTGCCAAATTACTATCAAAAGCAAATTACTATCAAAAGTTCTTGGAAGTCCTTGGTTCATCCCGGCCGAGCCCCCAAAATTTGTAGGAGCGGGGCGGACGAAAATCGGGAATTAGAAATAAGTAAACAGTTCCAATATTTCACTGAATGAATATTTAATTAAAAATAGTTCTTGGTTAGATAACTGGTATATATACAATTCCAGACTAGATACAGTATAAAATAAACACAAGCATAATAACTGATATTAAAGTTAATATGGGTATCAACCGATCCCTTTTACTAAGTTCTGAGTCGGAAACTCGTTCCGATAAAAACACGGGCGTGCAGAAAATCCATCTTCTCTGCACCGCAGTTCGTTCAAGGCCCTCTCTCTCGCAAAATCTTCGAGCTCTCACACTTTTCCATATTGCACTTAGTTTGCAAATATTTTCCTGGGATGGGCTTTTGAACTTCGCCCAGTTATTGAAACTATGCATGTGCATTTTCAGTCGAAGTCTTGTGGTTTCTGGGGCTAATTTACCTCTACATATATATAAAATAGACTAATCTGTAGCTTTATTTATTTTTCAATCATAATTATTAAAACAGATGGAAATAGATAGTTTTGAAAGCAAAATATTTTTGCAACCGATGTATAGTAGAATACTTTTCTTAAGAGACATGGAAATTTTTTGGCTTCAAAAAATATTTTTTATTCTTGCATTTTTTATGTCTGACATTTTATAAATGTTCGCTAGAAGTTGTTTGAAATTTTTTAAAAATATACAGTAGATATAGCGATTCTTGTCAAAAAATATACAACTACGTATTTGTCAAAGGCTATAAAATTATGATTTTTGTTTTAATTGAAACCATTTAGACAAATCTCGGATTACTGCTTAATCTGCAAGCTGTGCAATATCTTGGAAAGGCAAGTTTAAAATCCTGTTTTTGAATTTTAAAAGTAGCAATTTGTTTTTTAGAAAGTTCGAAACATGTGTTTATGTAACAGTTTACATATTTCTATCCGATTGCTATCTCATTCCTAGCTATAAATAAAAATTCT
The DNA here is from genome assembly GCA_964019185.1 of Maratus speculifer. NCBI lineage: Eukaryota > Metazoa > Arthropoda > Arachnida > Araneae > Salticidae > Maratus > Maratus speculifer. Next base: position 209,018,423 of record OZ025295.1, read on the forward strand.
CGTATCAAATAATTTTTTAAAAATTAGATAACATTTCTAGCGGTTTTAATGTAAAAATATGTTTATTTCTTTTCATATATTTTTCAATCCGTCCTTTATTTGAATTTCTTTTCAGATGGCAAGTGGCAGAGCCTGTGCAATCATAGACGAGCCTTCCGTTTCTTCATAGACTCCATCACACCATCCTGTCGTTTTCCAGCATTCCCTTGTGACAGCTATGAACGCTTCTTATCCGGAAAATGTTTTGACTGTGGACTAAGGGGTTGTCCGCACATGGGATACTACACTGATAAAAATGCACGAGGAAAACATTACCTGGTTACGAGGGAGACAGAGCCTTTCTGTGGTAGGTTTGTAACATTTCTTCTCTGAAAATTTCAAATCATTAGTTTCCAAAAACAATCTTTAGAACAGATCTTCCAAACACCTGCGGCCGCATTCAGTACAGTGTTGTTCTGAATGCGGCCCGCACTACAATCAAAGATGTCCTTAAAAAGTTGATGTTCTAATCTAGATTTTTAAATTTATTTCTTTAAAAATCGATCTATTGTAATCACTGCGTTTAAAAGTTAAGGTACAACAAATTTTTCGAAGCTCACCAGAAAAAGAATGGCAGTCAGATTAACCTTCATAGTTTAAAGGAATGACAATAATAAGCCTTAAAAAAGCTTACGCAAAAATTACAGCTATCACTTTTATTTTATAGAAAAGAATAGGTATTTGTGAATGACAGAAAAATATGCAATTACGAAGCTTTCTGTGGTGATTACAGTCAGTTTTGTTCACAATAACCGGTAGAGTCTAGAAATGTCTAGAAGAAGTCGTTTGCCCGATTCATTAATGTGGCGGGCGGTAGGATGGATGGAAATGGGGTTGGTCACAGGCCGATACTGCTAGACGACTCAATGTGTCTCGCAGTGCAATCCAACGACTCTGGGATCAGTATGTATCCGAAGTTTCGGTGTCCAAAAAAACATGTTACAGGCCGCTCACGTGTTACAACACCTGCAGAAGACCGGTTTCTAGCTCTTTCGGCCCGAAGGAAAAGACGCATTACTGTGCCGTAACTCATTGCAGACCACTTTGCAGCATCAAGGAGAAGAATCTCCGCTCTGCCGTTCGAAGACATCTTCACAATGCAGGTCTCTATGCAAAGCGACCAGTTGTGTGTGTCCCCCTCAATAGACAACAGAGAAGGGCCCGCTTATGTTGGGCTAGAGAACATGTTTCCTGAATCAGACAACAGTGGGCTTCTGTACTCCTCACAGACGAGTCCAGATTCACACTGGAGGGCGATTCAGGACGTCTTCTGATCTGGAGAGAACAATGCACTTGATACTACCAATCAAACACTGCCGAAACACACGGTAAAAATTGACTTTTCAAGCAGCACAAAATGGCTAGTCCAACGCTAACAAATTGTTAATTAATAGTTTCCCTACTTTGGCTCACGTTAAGAAACGCCACTTTGCTGTATCATTGGCTAATGAATGATTTGCCAATGAAGGCCCAAGAGAGGTCCAATCTTTAAGGCCCCTGTCCTCGCTCGAGGAAACGCTCGCGAGCGAATGCTATTCCTATGGGGAAGCATTTTTCTAATAACTCTTTCGCATTTTGACATTTTTGAATATTTTTTTTTTCATTGGATAGCTAAGGTGCATGCCGACAGCGCACCCTTTTCTTTTTTTTTTTTTTCGATTTTGGTTGCAGATATTTTTTAAAAAAAGCACTTTCAGTTTCGAAACCGGTTTTGAAAGCGAAACTAACTTTGTAAAATATACTTGCAACCAAAACCTAAAAAGTAAAAAGGGTGCGCTGTCGGCATGCACCTCAGCTATCCAATGCAAAAAAAAAAAAAAAAAAAAAAAAAAAAAAATATTCAAAAATGTCAAAATGCGAAAGAGTTATTAGAAAAATGCTTCCCCATAGAAATAGCATTAGCTCACGAGCGTTTCCTCGAGCGAGGACAGGGGCCTTAACAGTTCAAAATCTTTCTCGGTTACACTGCAAATTGGAGGAGTCTGTCTGTGTGTCTACTATTTACACGACTCTGCACGATCTGTCATAGGGTTTGATCTGCTAAAACAAAAGAGCTTCGGAGAATCTCGGAATAAAGTCTCGTGTCTCGTGTCCTTGTGTGTCTGGTTTATTTGGAGATCAACCGGAGTGCTAATACCGATCAATGCAGTAAGATCCCTTTATGGTCCGAATAGACGTATCATTAAACTATTTTCAGTTTTTCAATACAATAATTCAGTTTTTCAATGTTAAGTTTTACAATAGTTTAGTTCACGAAGGAGGAAAGTGGTAAAACAAAACTTCTTATTAAAAAAAAAAAAAAAAAAAAAGTGGGCAACATTTTATTTATTTATTTGTAAACATAAGCTTCATTTCAAATACAATTCACATATGGTTTCTCGAACAGTGATTGTATATGCATACACATATGAAGAAGACTAGAGGTACCAAATATTAGGGTATTCCATAGTTTAGAATTAAAAATTTTTATAATAATTTAATAATTTTAATAAAAACTTTCTATTTTGATAAAAATAGGTAACAAATTAAATTATAACATACTATTTTGAACTAAAAACCATGTTACAAAAAATAAAATAAAATAAAATAAAATCAATCAATAAATAAATAAAAACGATTTGATTAAAAATTATATCGATATCAAAAGGCAATCCTTCCCCTTCCTCAAGATATCTTAAAATATCAGTCATCAGGCCTCCCCTTCGCCCCTAAAATGGTAACTTTATATTTGTACAGTCCCTTACTACTCAAAATATGATACAACAGATAGAATTATTGAATTTGTCACAAAGCTTTAAAAAGATAATCTGTTCAACTATTGCAAAGAAAAGTCAGAAATCGTTATAGTTAAAAGTAAATTATGTAAGTTTGACAATTTTTTTTTTTTTCATGTTTTGATTGTCCTGAGTAATTTACACTTCTCTTACTAAAAACTCTTGATCTATAATCGCGAATATATCCGATCGGATATGATGTAAATGTATCCCACCTAATTTTAATTAAGATTTGCACCAGAAGCATTTAATAAAGTTTCATTAATAAAAATTGGGCGAATAAAAGCTGAAAACTGCTTTTCCTTATTAAATTTTTTTCCCCAAATTTCCGGTGGTCAGTTCATTTTGTTCAGTTTATAGAAAGATATAAAACAAGTAATAGTGCGGACGGAAAAAAAAAGTAATTTAACAAGTTACAACAACATTTGGAAAATTATTTTATCAATAATTTTTTAATTAATTAATTAATTAAAAAATATTAAATAAAAAAGTAATAATAAAATTAAGTTAAAATAAAAATAGAAATTTTCGAATATAGTCCTTTTCAAACTTCATTTAGTATTTTTACTGTAAATTTTACTTCCTTTTATAGCTGTACTAGTTTTCAGAAGTCTCTTTTAGAATTAATTATTACAAGGTAGAACCCGTCGAATTTCGACGTAATAAAACGTTTAAGAAGGATATCTGTTTCATTGATTTATAATAAGCCTACAAAATTAGTTACAATAAAAAATGCATCTTATATTGGTAAGTCTACCTCCTAAACAAATGAAATTTAGGCTAAAGTTAATAAAATACTATTTCTATAAAACTCAGTTGTAGAAACTATTAAAATTTTATTTTAATCGCATATGTAAGCTGTAAAATATAATAAAGATAAGTTATTATCATAAAGTTATCAATTAAAGTTCATATGCTTGGCATTCCAAAATGAAAAGAGCGAAATTTATTCCACATTGACTCAATCATAGATTTTTTTCCGCGCGAAATGTAAACCCGACATCATTTTTGCAAACTCAAAATTTATATATGCACCTGTCATATTTGTATTCATCTTTTTTTTTTTTTTTTTTTTTTTGTAACATGGCATTTTAATTTGATCATTTTAAAATCATTTTAAATTGAAACTTGAAGTCTCGATTGCTATTAGCTGAAAACAGGTATTTAACTATTAACATTCTCTTATGTTTAAATGAAATCTTCGAAATAATCTTCATGCAATAAATACGATTGAAGATATTCTTGTGACGTCACATAAGATAAAATAGCAATTTTTATAGTCTCCAATTTGAATTATTGCCAAGATCTTTATTTGCTTGTCCAACTCAGCGAAATGAATGCATCCATAATCATCAAACTCTGTAAAGTAAATCGCTATTTTTTGGACAAAGATTTCCTATCCTTTTTTCCATAGAGTAAAAAGAATGAATGGAGGTGAAGTATAGTAGCTGGGGTGACGCCAACCCCCTCCCCTAAAATCCGCTACATTAAGGATGTATTCGAAAAAACGCTTTTCCACCTTCAGTAGCTCGAAATTTACCGATACGATTTCAGACACATTTTTAAAAGTAGAAACATGAAATTTGCTGAGGGGATTTTTGAAGGGACGTATAAGGTGCAGTGTGATGTCTTTTTACGCTCAATTCATTAGAATTTGATTTATAAACAATTAACTTCTCAGGAAGACCCTGTTTTTCGTTCCCAGATGTCCCACTTCGGAAAAATAGGTTCAAATTGCCGTTTTTGATTGCTTTTTTTTTTGCAATATTTTGTGCACTTATCAAAGAATTGACCTTCACGGCACCTTGTGCACTTTCTAAATAAGAGAATCTGCGAGTTTCATGTGTTTGAGAGCAAAAGGGAATTCAAAAATAAATCGGAAAGCAAGCAGTTTGAATCGAAATACACCCTTAAACCCAACGGACAGATTTTGCGGCATATTGCACCTCCGTCTATATTTTTCCTTTATGGCTTTTCCCCATCTTCTTTTAATAGAAATGGAATTCTTCTGTTGCTACTGCTATGTTTATAAAAACTGTATTAAAATTACAAAAAAAAAAAAAAAAAAAAAAAAAAAAAAAAATCAATATCTCAAAATCAAATTAAGATACAATTTTCAAACAAATTGCATTTAAAAGCACATTTTTTTTTTCTCTATACGATTATGTAAAAATTAAAAATGTGGGATGTTTAGAAGTTTAAAAATTTGCAGTAGCAAAAATTGCAAAACCGCATTTCAAATTTCAAAGTATTGTCATTCACAAAATGACGTATGCGTTACGCACAGATACGTTTGGTCTTTATAATATAGATAGATTTACATTGTTAAAAACTATCAATCAAATCGATAAACCTTTGAATTTTTTTTTTTTTTTTTTTTTTTTTTTTTTTTTTTTAATCTGTTTTTTGCTTTTAATGTTAGTGAGAAGTTCAGACAGGTCAAGAACACCATCTGTAGAATAACGAAGATGCAAATAAGGGTCTTAAAAATATACAAGACTCATGTTCTGATTCAGACTGTAAATATCTGCCCCACCCATTGCTCACGCGTTTCAGAATTCTGCTGATATTACAGTATGATGCTCTTTTTATGACTCTCCCAGATTTTAATGAGAAGGATGTTTTTCGTTCTGCGATTTTATAGTCGGAAACTTACTTAATGAAGCCGCAATAATAAAACCGAATAATAAAAATAGAGATATACAATTAATGATGCCTGATATAACGTCCAGTATATAGAGCGTGTATGAAAAATATTTATACTTGCAATTTTTCCACATGATCATATTATTTTATGAAGTTCTTGTTAACTTTTGACTCGCTATTCCTTTCAGGCAATATTTAAGAGGCTGTGCAAAAAGAATGTTTTTTCCTCCTGTTCTAAGTTAGCTGTTCGAGAATAGCAGATTAACAGGATGCGAAGTTTCCATCGCTGCACGAGCAGCTGACGTACAACAAAACTAGAAAAAATGGAGAAAATTCCTCAAAATCATTTTTAGAGCTCCTCCTTCCGGCGTAATATTTCCAAATTCAAGAGGGACTTCCTTGCCATAGCCATAAACATATACATTAATTTTGGTTCATTTCTATGCGTAACTGCATACCCTTTTCGATGCTACAACAGCGACACGCGAACTGAAATGTTGGTGTTATGTATGACGGCCGATTATCTGAACGTGGGATATAGGCCAGAGGAGTCCTGCCATCCGTAGGGGTATTTCTAAGGAAACCTAACCCGTATTTACGGGAGGATACCCAAGGTTCGAAGAAAACCACGAAAAACTCCGAACGGTTAGACCGACGGGTGCGATTTTGTTCGAACCCATCACCTCCTGTCTACCACACGCGAACTGAGAGACAGACATTTGGTATAAACATGTTTTTCGGAGTCTCTGAGCGTTAAAACTTCTAAATCTCCCACCCCGCCAAAAAATAGATTTCAATTTTTTTTCTTCTATTGTATATGTAGAAGAAAGACAAAAAACACAAAACAAAATGGAACTACTGAAAATCTGTAAAAACAGAATAACAAGGCACTGGAAAATAAAATCCGTTTTAGATGTTTTTCTGTCTTGAGACTTATTCCTGTATCTGCTGGCGAAGACACTCCAGAGCTAGTGCTAACATATAAGGAGCTTATTTTTTAATAACGGGAGTGCATGACGACATTTTATTTTATTTTATTTTATTTATCTTAATTTTTATTTTATTTTGCATTGGATAGCTGAGGTCTATGTCTACATCGTTCCATTTTTGCTCTTTCGATTTGGTTGCAGATACTTTTTATTAGGTTACTTTTACTTTCGAAAACGATTCCGAAAATGAATGCGTCATTCTAAAAAGTATATGCAACCAAAATCGAAAAAGTAAAAAAGGAGCGTAACAGAGATGAATTAACCTTAGGTATCTAGTGCAAAAAATAAAATAAATGAATGAATAAATAAATAATAAAAATATCGAAATACAAACGAGATAATTAGAAAATAATCTCCCCAGGGAATTAGCATTAGCTCGCGAATGCCTTCAGGGACAGGCGCCTTAAAATGTGTTATTGTATGGTATTCCTTCCTAACATTGAAATTTTCCTCTTTAAGACAGTATTCCTTTATAGAGGCAGATTCTACATTACAAGTTTTACAGAGTATAAACATTATAAACATGCTCAAATCTAACTACAGTGTATATTGATGCTGGATTATTACTATTTGATATAAATCTATACTACTATTTTTTTTTTTTTTTTTTAGAATGTTAAAGACATGTAGTTAATATAAGGTTACGAATTTTTGAAAAAAAATCTGAAATACAACGTTAAGTTTATTTAAAAAACAAAAGTAATCCCAATCGTTTTGCCTTTATCTAGAGAACATTCTAAAATCTAAGCCTTATTAAAAAATTTAAATTTAAGAAACATTAGATAAGTTTTGTTAGATGCATGAAATTCTAAAGCAATTTTTTTTTTCAGAGTTTTTTCTTTGTAATACTAAATTTTATGAAATGTTTATTATCATCATTATAGGGTAACATCCCCAGTAATTGGCATGCACCAGTGATTGGCACATCCTAAAAACATGGCCTAAAATAAGATTTATATCCAGTCTTTTAAAAATGTAAGACCATATACCAGTTATATGCTCATTTACTTTAAAGATTACAACTTTGATTTGTGCTACTAGATGACCATAATGCCTAGCAAAAAGAAACAATTATGGTTTGCTCAAATTAGCCATTTTTGTTGCAAATGCTTGTTTTCTGGCTTAAGAAAGACATGCTTTTCAATTCATTGTTATCTGATTTATAATGTATTTTAAATTTTAATCAACAACAGTTTTGTTTAGATGAAAAGGGTCACTTTAATTGTATAAAAGTATTTTTGACACAAATATTTGGATTTCTGAATTAATGGTAGATGCCAATTAATGGTGCTTCAATTTTGCTAGTTCCAAGTAATTGGCACCTATTCCAATTACTAGGAAATCGCAAGATTTGAGATTAAACCACTTATTTTGGCAGTACTTTTAAAGTTTTAGACTAAATTTATTTATCAGTTGTTTTTATTTGAAAATATGAAATATCATCAGTAATTGGAATCCATTAAAGCTTTGTATGTCAATCACTGGGGACAGCATGACAATTACTGGGTATTAACATAAATATATTGTATTGTTTTAAAATGTTCACATTTCAGACTAATATGCTGATTTCTTTCTCTCAAAAACCTGAAATATGGCATCTTCATCTACAGTAAATTCATTCAAAGCGATTGAACCCAATGAAAAATATAAAGTTTAAAAAAAAATATATAAACACGTGCCAATTACTGGATCACAAGGTCTCATACATTGGTGCTCTAGGTGCCAATTACTGGTGATTACAGCTACTTTTTATAAATGTATTTTAAAAAAAATACTTTTTCGAAAATTTTTGCTTTTAGTGGGCAAAATAGATGCACAGATATGCATTCTTTGATTTAAAAATATTTTCAAGTAAATATTTTATTTCTTGGTAATGAAAATTGAAGTAAGTTTAAAGAAAAATTCTTAATGTGCCAATTACTGGGGATGTTACCCTATAATTTAATAATGTATCTACGCTTATTTACAGGATTTGCAATATTTTGAACAAATTTCAAGTGTGTTATCCATGATTTCTTCATTTTTCTTTCTTTTCTTTTTATGAATCTTTTAACCAGTGATTTTACGTGAAAATTGTCTTATTCTAAACTTATGCCATTTAATGAACCTCCTCCCATTAAGTTTATTGACTGTGGAAAAAAATAGCAAACAAAAATAAAATTAATAATTTATCTTAAATTATTGAATACAAGAATAATTAATAGCATTCCAATCAATATCGTTAAGTATTAGTGTCATGGAATTATTTTTCCCTGAAAGTTTATTGACTTTATGTTACGATATAAAGATTTTGTTCTTGATTATTGGTTGTAGAGCTAGAGATTATTCGTACTAGTTTTTATTATTATAATTATTGTTATTGTTATATTGCCAATAGACATATTTCATTTCATATTTCCTTAAAATATGAAAATGTGAAAAAAAAAAAAAAAGCAAAGAACCAAGAACCTCTTCCTATTTTATTGAATATTGCAATAATTTATGTATTTTAGTGCTGCCATCTAGAGTCTAAATTTAAAACAAAAATTAGATTAAAAAATATTTGTAGTGCTGCCATCTCTCTTTCATATTATTAACTTTAAAATCTTTTTCAGCGAATCAATTCAGGATCTTGATATCTAGTACTAGGGGCCAAGGGACGACGTGGGGCAAGCTGGAAATCTCTTTCATAGGCGAAGACAATGGAAATGAAACATTTGTCCTCACAAGGTGAGACTTTATAATTGATTTTCTTCATCATTTTCTTTTTATAATTTAGTGTGAATTTTTTCTTTAAAGTATGAATAAGTTAAGGGTGTATTTCGATTAAAACTGCTTATTTTCCGATTTATTTTTGAATTCCCTTTTGCTCTCAAATGTATCAAACCGACAAATTGTCTTATTTAGAAAGTACAAAAGGTGCAGTGATGGTCGATTTTTTGATAAATGCAGAAAATATTGCAAAAAAAGCAATCAAAAACGACATTTTGGACCAATTTTTTCGAAGCGGGAGATCTGCGAACGAAGAAAAAGGGTCATACCGAGAAGATAATTGTTTATAAATCAAATTCTAATGAATTGAGCAAAAAATGACATCACACGGCACCTTATACGTCTCTTCAAAAATAACCTCAGCAAATTTCATGTTTTTACTTTTAAAAATGATTCTGAAAATGTATATGAAAATTTCGAGCTGTTGAAGGTGGAAAAGCATTTTCTCGAATACACCCTTAAGAGACGTAATTAAGTTTACGCATTTAATCAAATTTAGTGTTAAGGGTGTTCTTAAATCAAAAAGGGCAACTTTGTGACATAAGTTTTAATTTATTCTTGTTCGGAAATGCATGAAGCTAGCATGTGGTGTTGTTCAGAAACTGTCTATTTGCACTCAGTTTTCTATTTTGTTTTTTTACAAACGCAATAGATCTTTCGTAACAAGCCTTCAAAGTTGACGTTTTTGAACACATTTCCCGACGAAAGCAGGTAATCCGCTCGAAAAGCAGGAGAAAAGCGTGTGATCACGTAATCGAAATTGCTTAGAACTGGATAGGTAATTTAATGACCATAAAATGGACAACTAAGTTCGATTCGAAATCGCTTCCGCAGTCAGGCCTTCCAATTTTATATCTTTCCTTTGAAAAATACATTTGTAAATGTGTCAAAACGTTTTGCGCTTGTTGAGTGGAGCAATTGAGAAACCTTAATCAACTTTCGTTTTAAGAGAAATTAAGATTTATTTTGAATATGTTATATAGTAAACATAAAAATGATATATAATTACAGTAATTTAGCAGAAAAGTTTTTTGTAATTTTTGAAGTTTATTTTTAATTTATTTATTATTTGAATAATTTGAAGCGCTTTTAATAATAAATATAATACGAGTTTCCTTTAAAACAGTACTATACGAAAATATTTTTAAATTATTTTTTCATATATTGATTGATGCCTTTATTTTTCATGCTATTCAACATTCCCTTTTGTCCGATTAAACTTTTGATTTCTTATCTATATTATAAAGACCAAACGTATCTGTGCGTTACGCATACGTCATTTTACGAATGGCAACACTTTCCCATGGAAATTCGGTTGTGCAGTTTTCGCTACTGCAAGTTTTATACTTCTAAACGTTGCTCATTTAAAATTTGCACACCGTCGTATAGAAAAGAAAATTAATTTTAAATGCAATTTGTTTGAAAATTATATCTCAATTTGTTTTTGAGTTATTAATTTTTTTATAGTTTTTAGTGCCAATTTTGTAACTGTGGAAACAGAATCACCCCATTTTCACTTAAAATTGAAGGGGGGGGGGGGAAGGAAAAAGAAATTAAAAGACGTATATTACGTCAACTATATTGTCTGTGATCGTGTCAATTTGGAATATATATAATTTTTTTTTTATTCGCATTTATACATTTTATATAAGAGTCTCAATTGATAACTTTGTCATAGTAACTGATCTTTATTTTATTTTACTAATTACAAATGCAATTAAAGTTTATTTTTAAAAATTTGGACAACTGAGTTTATAGAAATAGTATTTTGTGAATTTTAGCTTAAAATAATATTTGTTTGAGAGTTAGACATACCGATAAAAAATACGTTTTTTACTGTAACGAATTTTGTAGCTTTATTATAAATCAATGAAACAGTTCCTTCTTAAACATTTTCTTTCGTCGAATTCCGATGGGTTCCACCTCATAGTGTTTAAAAGTAAAGAATTAAAAAGAAAAATCCGATGAATTCACAGAAAAATATTTGACATACTGATATTTAAATTTAAGGTTTAAAATTATTATTTATTACTTTTGATTTAAAATGCGAAATAAATCATTAACGTTCCTTGTTGTTGGTTTTACTTTGCTTTAACAAGTTTTATTGAATAATATTTAGTGATGGGCGATTCTGGAAATTTTGAGAATCGATTAAAATCGACATCGTATAAAGTGGCATCGATTATAATAAGAATCGATACTAAAATCGATATTTCGATATTTTTAGATTTACACAGATGAGCTCAAAATTAGTAATTCTAAAACTTGGCGAATCAGCAGAGCCGTAACACCTCCTACTCCTCACTCCCATTTAGGGAGGCACAGAAGTAAGCTATTGCAGATTTTTGAGTCGAATAATAAGGATTTAACTTTTATTAGTTTTAAGATGTAATTTTTATAATAATATATATTATATTTAATTTTATTTTTTTGAGAAAGATCTCGGTTAGATTTTTAAAAAAATAAAAGGGAGAAATGATTTATATATATTTTTTAAAATCCGAAACACGTGTATTTTCCACTTATTCCTTCAACCAAAAAAAATGGAGATTTATTTCCTATAAACATCATTCTTCTTAAAAATTCGCATATGAATGAAATTTTGAAAGTTCTAAATTTATTTAAAAAATAGTTTTTTTCCAGTCTTTTTAAGACCTACTATAAGGGTGTGGGAAATGCAATATTGCAAATTTTCTTTCAAAATAGCTGTGATGATTTAATTGCACAATCAGCACATACTAATTATTAATTATACCCCAATTTAAAAGCAGAAATTCTGCTTAAAAAAAATATATGTAACTAAATTCTTTTTCTTTTTTAAAATATATGTCGCTTCATCTCATTTACAGTTTATAAAATATTCTTCTTCTTTAATGTTTACCAAATTTTCAGTAGTTAACAGAAAAAAATGTAGTTTTCCTAAGAATCATTAACAGTGAAACAACATACTTTTCTCTGGTTAACAAAGAAATAAAAATACAGCGGAGCGTCGATTATCCGAAGAAGTTGGAAGCGACCTAAGTTCGGATTAATGGATGACTGTACCTTCAATGGTCGGACAGCGCATAACCAATCATCGGCAACAAATCTGTTAATTCTGCACACACACACACACACACACATACACACACACACACACAAAAAAAAAAAAAAAAAAAAAAAAAAAAAAAAACATTTACCTAAATTAAGAAGAGTAGCCCCCGAATCCTTTTACGTAATCAATGAATACCCAAAACAAATCAGGAAAGCACCTTATTAGAATGAAAATACATCCCAAATTTGAAGAAAATCCGTAAATTATGCGTGAATAACCCATTTACTTAAAATTAAGAGGATAACCACCCATTCCCCCCTTTATATTTAACCATTGAACACCCAAAACTAATCATATAGGCGTGTTATCAGAATGACCCTATATCTGAAATTTGAATGAAATTTGATAATTCTGCATGAAAAATCATTTATTTAAGTTAAGTGCAAATAGCCTCTTATTCTCCCCCTTTATACTTTTTCAACGAACTCCCAAAACTAATCAGGGAAGCGCCTTATCAGAATAAACCTATATCCAAAATTTGAAACAATTCGAATATTTTTATCAAGAGATATCGCGTTACACGCATACGTACATACATACGTAAATACGTACATACAGAGCCGGCGGGCGCATAAGCTCTCAGGTTTTGACAGCCTATGGGCTAAAAAATGCGAAGAGCGTGTAACCAGATTAATAAAAGGATGGATTGGGACAAAAAAAGAGAAAATTATAAAACTTTCCAGCGATATATTACACGAGATGGATTGGAAGAAACAAAAAATGTAAAGATCTAAAGCGGAAAGCTCTAATTTGGCTAAAATTTGACATGAAAATGGTGAAATCATAAAAGGTGAAAAGTACTAATAAAGATTTATAAAATAATATAAAACAGAAAGGAAAAAAAAAAGGTTAAAAAACGCCTCTATTTACAGGATAGGTAAGAAAAATAGAAGATGAGAATATATTTCAGGTCTACAAGTGAAGACCTTTAAAATGATATACTACAAAGGAGAGTAAAGGGCAAAAGCCGAAAAATCCTTAAAAATGCCCTCTGGAGTCTAAAAATTGAACTATATTATGAAGAGATGTACAGATATAGCTAGCCCAGGCTATGATATTTCTAACGATATATAACATGACCCACCGATGCCTGTATAGAATTTCGCCCCTCCCCGCCCTTCGCCCTCTATTTGTTACTGAGGTATAATGGTCAACATTATTCGATTACCATACTTTAGAATATCTTGACATACGTAAGTCTTCAATAGTACGCCTGATATTTGAGTTTGAAATTTTTACTTTTAGAAAAATCTGGTTTGAAAAGGAAACCTTAAGCCTTTCTTATACGAAATTTTACATCAATTCTACCAATCAATTCAAAATATTTGAAGGCTACAAGTCAAGACCTTTAAAATGATACACTACAAATTGAGGTAAGGGAAAAAGCCAAAAAAAGCTTAAAAATATCCCCTGGAGATTGAAAATTGAACTATATTATGAAGAGATATACAGATATGGATAGCCCAGGCCAAGACCTTTCCAACAATAGGTCACATGACTCACCCATGACTGCATTGAATTTTGTCCCCCTGCCCCCCAGTCCCTATGTGAATCTATGGTATAATGATCAACACTATTCGATTGCCCATACCTTAGAATATCTTGATATACGTAAGTCTTACCCCTGTAAAATCAACGGTACGCCTAATTTTTGAGTTTAAAATTTTTACTTTTAGAAAAACCTGGTTTGAAAAAAAAAAAAAAAAAAAAAAAATTGGTAATCTTTTCTTATACGAAATTTTACATCAATTCCACCAATCAATTCAAGATATTTGAGGTCTACAAGTCAAGACCTATAAAATGATACACAACAAAGTGGGGTAAGGGGAAAAACCAAAAAAAAAAAAAAAAAGCTTAAAAATACCCCCTGGAGTTTGAAAATTGAACTATATTATGAAGAGGTATACAGATATGGATAGCCCAAGCCAAGACTTTTGCAACGATATGTCACATGACCCACCCATATCTGTGTTGAATATTACCTCCCCTGCCCCCCACCCTTTATGTGCTGCTAGGGTATAATAGTCATCACTATTCGATTGATCATACCTTAGAATATCTTGATATCCATAAGTCTTAGCCCTCTTAAATCAACGGTTCGCCTAATATTTGAGTTTGAAATTTTTACTTCTACCATTAAATCAATAGAAACGGAAAAATCGATTCAACCTGAAACGTAGATCGACCGTGACTCGATTTCAAGCCTATCAAAAAAGTAACAATACTACTTGTATCTAAAAATCGATTTCAATTTTAGTAAATCGAAATCAAAATAAAATCGATTCTGACATCGACACCGACATCGATCTACTACACAAGGTTCTGTACCGAATCGATCTGCTACAAAAGATCGATCTACTACTGGCGTTCAAGATATTCGTGCGATTTTTTATCCAGGTTTTACCACCTTGTAATGTGATTGGTCAGTGATTTTGCGTCTGTTTTTGGCGGGGAAACTGTCAAGGTAGAGGATTTAGATAGGGTAGACGAGAAAAGGTTTGGTTTATTTTATGACGGCCGATCATTAACACGAGATATATAGGCGCAAAGGGCAGAGGATGCCCTCCGTGGGAGGGAGAAGGGGGGGGGGCGAGAAAAGAAGAGAATCTTCTGCATTTTGATAGACTTCCGTCTTTTTTTTATTATATATACATGGGTAAGAGTTGTCCTATATTTCCTATATATCCTATATTTATAAAATAACCTTAAAAAATGTCCTATATTGTCCTATATTTCGCCAACTGCCCTATATTTCCTATGTTTTTCTAATTTCTGTCGCATTTTGATATTAATATCATCGCCTGCTTGCATTTACAATTATTTCTGCTTCTCTCCCCCCCCCCCCTATATTTCCATACAACAGCAGCAGTTCAATCCTGCACACAATGCTCATGCTTTTAGTCAATTCTAAATAAGAGGGAGGGTGTGGCATAAATCACTGAATTTTTAAACATGCTTTTATAACCAGAAAGAAGATTAAACATTGATGTCTGGGTTATGTGCTGTGTTAATCCAAGAGCCGACCATACAAAACTCTAAGTCTTTGAGCACAAGAAAAAATCCTTTATATTATGGAAGAGTTGTCATAGGGGAATCAAAAGATCCATGTCTGCCAGAAGGGAGGGGGTGCATAAGCCAAAAATGAATTCCACTAGTGGTTGACTTGTAGGCTCTGCATAGTGTTTTCCTGCCCCAGTTTTCCTACTTTTGATTGTAAGGCAAACATAAAGCTAAACTTACGAGTCAACCACTAGTGGTATAAATTTTTGGCTTATGCACCCATTTCACTTCCGCAGACATGGTTCATTGGATTACCCTATTACTACTCTTCCATAAAATAAAGGATTTTTTCTTGTGCTCAATGACTTGGGGTTTTGTGCAGTCGGCTCTTGAACTATGCGTTTTATAGCGATTATTTTGGTTTATCATGTATTTACCTGTTATACATAATTTTTATTTATTTTAACATTATGTGAACATAGTTTGACGAAATTCTGTGATGCTTGGATAGATTAGATTAATGGGCATTAAAAAAAAAAAAAAAAAAAAAAAAAAAAAAAAAGAATGGCATGCGAAGGATAAAGATGATTAAACTTAACTGTCTATTTGTGGCAAAGAGGAATCTACGAACATTTTACAAAATAAATTTTGTATTCCATCTGATGACTGAAATAAATTATTAGAGAAAAGTGAATTAGCCACAGAATCTTAGAATAGTACATCGTCTCTTCTCCATTTAAAGTCTCAAGTACTCAATCCGTGTTTTTTTAGCCGATATTCAAACTCAAGCTTTTTCATCCACAGTAGAATCAACAAGCAAGAATGAGTTTAGTTGCTTTGTTTTTCTGAATTAAAACTTTGTGCTTCGTTGTTTTGGCATGCTGAGTTAATTGCGAATAACCACTGTTGTTGATAGAAAACAGGTGGTGCAAAAACTATCATCATTATCTCATGGCCTTGGCTCATATATTTTAAAGTAAATTAGTGATGATTTCAAGCAAGAATCCCCTTTTTTCACACCAATAAGAAAATTTATATATATATATATATATTTTAATATTGTATCTTGATTCAATATTATTAATTAGTGAAAATTTATAAACTAACATAGTTTATGTGCTAAAAAAGTATTTTACACCAAAACATTTCCATTAATGTTATTTTCTAAATGTCCTATATATGTGGTAGGTGGAGATTATAATTATAAGAGTCATTACTTAATAATATAACTGCAGTTTATTGGAATTCTTGGCTAATTAAGTCTATGTACAGCATGTCAGGGTAAAAAAAAAGGGGAAAGCTTAGGCCTTTCGAGTAAGTCCGGGGCGCATTCGCCGGCCGCTTACGCTTGGACGTAGAGTGGAGGGATCTCGGGCCGTCTGCCCGGTGTCAGTCCCACAACGAAACTGATGTATTTTCCTTTTCTTTGCTATCAGGCTAATTGGATAAAACCTGATCGTCAGCAGATAAACAAATGTGTACGAGTCATTCGGTTCTCGTGAGAGAATGCTTACTACAGCAATAATACTAATTGGATGTTTTGGGAAGCAAACTGCAACGTAGTGCCAAGGGTGGTGATCCTAATAACCGATAAATATCCTCGCGGGCAAGCGTAACTGGGCTGCCCGTGTCCACGAGGGAAGTAATGTCTAAATCAGCGATTTTGACCGGTTTTTGCATACTGTGGGAAGAGCGAGTGAGTTCGACGGTATGAACCTGTCGGTTTTTTCCGGAAGTGACCGCGCGGGAAGGGGGGTTGGTCTCAGGCGGTTTCTGAGGCTTAGTAAAACGCTCATTGCATTTGGAAGCGATATGGCCAAAACGGGAGCAAGCATGGCACCTAGGGCCTAGATTTTTCTTATTGCATACTGAGCTAACATGTCCAATTTGGTTACAGTTAAAACAGACTAGTTTATGCGTTCTATCTTTCGGGGGGGTAGGAGTGGGAGGGGGAGGGACACGGTTAGGTGTATTGTGATGAATTTTGTGTTTAGGATGCGAGTCGGAAGCAGAAATTTCGTCATATATGAGAAGTTTTTGTTTAAAATCAGCTAAATGCGAGCATCCGTACAAAATAGATTTGTTAGCCGGTGGATCTGGGATACCTTGGATGATGTAATGGATGACAGACATGTCATCAATATTTGCTCTTTGAGCCAACTCCTTCATTTTTAAGAAGTATTCCATTAATGACTCGGAGTTCTTCTTATGTCGCACCGAGAGTAACCTATGAATTTCTGGGGGGGAAACGGATTTCGAAAATTCGCGCAAAAGCGCTTGTTTGAGTGAGGGATATGAGGAAATGTTAGGTTCACCCCGAACATATAGAAATGCGATCCCAGAAAGTGCACGTTCCGCGAACAAGAATTTTTGAAAATGGGAAAGTTTAAAAGAGTTCGCTAGCTTTTCAAAACGATCAATCCAAACTTTGATATCCTCGTGTTTTGCACCACTAAAGGGTGTTATAAGATGCTCTAAGTCGTGAAAAGAAATGGAATGTTGTTGTGTAGGGTGAAATGCTTCGGTTTGTGTATCACTGTCTTCGTATGCGAAGTTAGCTGTCTCTGTACTGATATGAGAAGTATTTTTGGGTTCATCTGATTCAGAATTCGTGGCATTGTCAAAAGAAGATTTCAATTTAGAGATGTCTATTAAAGAATCTACTATGCGCTTAGCTAACTCGGGAATTTCTCCCGAAATATCGAGATTTAGCAGGTTCGCAACAGTGATTAACTGTAGCTTATCGAAAGTGTCAGAAATCTCCTGTAGTTTCGCCTCATATTCTGGAGTTTGGGTTGCAAAAGGAAATCCGGAAAATAATCGTAAATTTTGGCGGTTCTGACGGTGTTCGTCGGATGAAAAAATTAGCTGGTGTAGTAATTTAATTTTATCAGTTCTGGCCGATTTAATCTGGCTTCGAATAAAAGATATGTCGGCTAACTGCATTTCGTATATAATATGTTAAATAAATTGTACCGTAATAAAAAAATAATCAAAATGGTGATCGCTTACCTGGCATATACTGTATCCAATTTAAAAAAAATCCGCTCTTAAAGAGAGCCGGAGGAGCATTTATATTGCTGGTAAATAAAGCGACAGAGAGAGAGAGAAAAAAAAAAAAAAAAAAAAAACAATATCGCGCGCCGCTGAGACTGAAGAAACACTGTTTACCACACATCCGTTACAGCTGGGAAGGAACCGATTTTCGTCGATTGCAGCGAACAGTTGCTGCAGAATAAGAGGTCAGGCCGGTGATTCACAGAGATGATGTCCGCAAGAGGCGTAGATAACAATCCTTTAGATTCCGGGAGCGCTGTACAATGTAGAGGAGCAAAACAGTTCGCAATCCAAGGAATAATTTCTTGAAAAACAAATAGGGTGCGGGCAAACACAGACGTGGATGCCGTATGCCGAAAGATAGCGTAAAGCAGGTGATCTGACGCTGAGATTTGCAGTTCAGGTTAGCAGAGTCTTAATACAGTCCGCTTAATACAGGATTCATAGGCCGGCCCCCATGTGGTAGGTGGAGATTATAATTATAAGAGTCATTACTTAATAATATAACTGCAGTTTATTGGAATTCTTGGCTAATTAAGTCTATGTACAGCATGTCAGGGTAAAAAAAAGGGGAAAGCTTAGGCCTTTCGAGTAAGTCCGGGGCGCATTCGCCGGCCGCTTACGCTTGGACGTAGAGTGGAGGGATCTCGGGCCGTCTGCCCGGTGTCAGTCCCACAACGAAACTGATGTATTTTCCTTTTCTTTGCTATCAGGCTAATTGGATAAAACCTGATCGTCAGCAGATAAACAAATGTGTACGAGTCATTCGGTTCTCGTGAGAGAATGCTTACTACAGCAATAATACTAATTGGATGTTTTGGGAAGCAAACTGCAACGTACATATATGTCCTATATTTTTCACTAAAAATGTCCTATATTTTATGATTTGGACACTCCTACCCCTGTATATATATATATATATATATTTTTTTTTTTTTTTTTTTTTTTTTTGAAAAACTATTTAAATTAATGCTTAATGGTAAAAGAAGAATAAGACAATAATAATAAAAAAAAGACAATTCCCATTAACTTATGTAAAAACGGAGGGGGGGGGGTATGTAGATTATTAAATATGTTTACACACACATATATAATTCTACACAGTATATGTTGCTTATTTTCTTTAAAAAAATAGTTTGCATTTTTTTTCTTTGTTGATGATGACATGATGTTATTTAAAAAAAATAACCTAATGCTTACAAAATTCGTATATGTTGTTAAATGTAACACATTTTATTGTTTTTATAAATTGTCTGTCTTTCAATCTGTCTGTTTGTCTCTTACAAAAAATTTGTGGGCGCTCTATCTCAAGAGCTAATGCCTGGAACCTCTTGAAACTTTAGATTCAGCTAGAGTTTCATATAAATTGGTGCTAATTACTTATGGTGAAAATCGCTTAACAGGTGGAGCTGTTATGTTGTATTTTTCATGATTACTGCAAGATCTATACCTCACGAAGTAATGCACGTATTTTTGCCAAACTTCAGAATCGGTTTTATATTAACGTAAATTGTTGATGATTAAGTTTTGATTTAAATCTAACGGCAGGTGACGATGCATTTTTCCTGATTTTTGCGATAACTGTATCTCAGAAACTAATTCAGAAAATTTCATCAAGCTTCACATTCATAAGTTTGGTGCTTATTAGGTTTCAGTGTAAATAACTCTGCAGGAGGCGTTGCTATGCTACTTTTATCAGCAGTGTTGAATTCAGACATTTTTCACCGGGAGGGATTTTTATGTCTCCTTGGAGGGGCATTCTAGACTTCAGAGAAGGGGGGGGGGACTCTTGTACATGAAGCTTCAATATTTTCGTGAGGCATTTCAATGTTCCGGAACGGAGATGTTCCTCTTCGGGCTACCTCCTGAAATCAACCGTTTTTCAGGATCTACAAGATTTTATTGATCATATCTCAAGAACTAATGAACGGAATTTCATCAAACTTAATATTCTATTGGACATTGCCATAAGTTGTTCCTGGGTAGGTTTTCGTGTAAATCGTAAGGCAGGTTACGTTGGTGTGCAGCTGTTTTTTCAGAAGTGTTGAATTCAGACATTTTTCTCCGGGAGGAATTTCTGCTGTTCCGGCGAGAGACAGTCTATATTTCTGTGTGTGTAGTGTGGGGAGGGGTGGATCTTTATTCATTAAGCATAAAATCTGAAATTTCCCAAGGTATAGTTCAATGTTCATGGCGGGAGATGTCCTCCGGTACTACTCCCTGAATTAAATACATTTTTCAAGATTTACACCGTGTTATCTAGAATATCACAAGAACTAATAAACAGAATTTCATCAAACTTAATATTCTCTTAGATATTGTCATACGTTATTCCTGATTAGGTTTCGTGTAAGTTATATAACACTGCTCTGCTATACTGCATTTTTCACGATATTAGTGATAGCTATATGTCAGAAATTATGCATGGAATTCAATCAAACTTCATATTCGGTTAAACTTTCAAATAAATAGATTCTTATTAGACTTGAATGTGTACTGCACAACAGGTGTCGCTGTGATGCTCTTTGAATTGCATATTTCGTTTACAGACATCTAAAAGGGGGTGGACCGAAATTCAGCGATTTGTTTGGAAAATGCAATGCTTTTATTTTCTTTAAAAATACTCATACTTCAACCTATACTTTTTGAATCTTCATGATGGGCATAAATAATTTAAGTTTGGCATTGACACTGTGTTAGTGCATTTAGAAGTTTTATCATGTATGAGATAGAAGACTTTTTGAGATTGGCACATCCGACTGCTTTATCTTCAACTTTTGAAGCAAAATAAAAATAATATTATCTTTTGAGAAATCGATTAAAAATTTTAAAGTATCGATTAAATCGACCATACTATCGATTAAATCGATTTAAAAAATCGAAATCGCCCATCACTAATATTATTATTGATTTAGAAATTGAGTTGAATATTTATTTGAAAATTAAAATTGTAATGCGTGTATTAAATCGCGAATCTTTAATTTTTACTATTATTATTGCATGTATATTACTATAAATTAGTGTACATACTAAATGAAATCTATAATACGTTCTATATTAAATTATCGGTATATAATTATTACTGTTGCTATTTTTGAAAAAATGATTTTCCTATATAAGTCATTATTTTATTAGTAACTGTATAAATAGTTTAGTGATCCCATATGCTCACTTTGTTTTTGGGAAAAACAATTCGAAAAAAAAAAAAAAAAGATTTCATGCACCAAAATAGAGGTCATCAGCTTCATGGGCCGGTCCGAACGAAAGCTATCTTAGCCCGGACCAGCCCGGGCCGGCCGATGTAATTATCAGAAGTTTAATTTAACCCGGTTCTGACATTGCCCGTTTATATTTTCACAGTTTATGGTCTAGCCCATGGAAAAATCATATTAGGTTCGGTCCGTCTCGCTTCAATTTCTACAAAAAATTCCGATTTTTTAGGACATACAAATAACATTATTTTAAATAATACTGAATACATTTTTATGGGATAATTTCAATAACTATTTGGAAAATAATTAATGTCCTCGGTAGAGAATTGGGAAATCGGTTTGGTTTGGTTTGGTTTATTTGTCGGCCGATTATCTACGCTAAGGATATAGACCCGAGGGGATGTGCCCTTCGTGGGGGTCTTTCTAAGGGAACCTAACCCGTATTTACGCAAGGTTCGAAGAAAACCACGAAAACTCCGAACGGTTAGGCCGACAGCTGCGATTGGGCTCGAATCCAGCACCTGCCGTCTACCAGTTGAGAGGGCTAATTGGGAAATCGGAAGCATATCTGAATCTTTTTATTGGTTGAATTCCGCAATTTATTTTATTTTATTCGTTTTCTGATTGCTCCTAGTTTAATGTGCAAAAATGGAATACCTTTTTTTATGTTATTTGTTTTCCGATTAGTTCATGTTT
The DNA here is from genome assembly GCA_964019185.1 of Maratus speculifer. Classification (NCBI taxonomy): domain Eukaryota; kingdom Metazoa; phylum Arthropoda; class Arachnida; order Araneae; family Salticidae; genus Maratus; species Maratus speculifer. Next base: position 209,040,681 of record OZ025295.1, read on the forward strand.
GATGTCCAGAAATGAAATATTTCTGTTGAAAATTTGTATATGATTAGTAGAGGAATATTAATTTTTAATCCATGGCGTACGTAATACAGGATTCTGTTATTACGTAAACCACGTTTTGATCATCATAAAAATCATGTTTATTATTATTATTATTATTTTAAAGTGTATAATTTATTAATAATTCTAAAATTTTAGTCTTTGAAAATATCATTTTCCAAATAGGGTAACGTCCCCAGGAATTGGCAGGCACCAGTGATTGGCGCATCCTACAAAAATGTCCTAAAATAAGATTTATATCCAGTCTTTTGAAAATGCAAGACCATATACAAGTTATATGCTCATTTACTTTAGATTATAACTTTGATTTATGCTACTAGATGACAATAGTGCCTAGGAAAGAGAAACAATTATGGCTTGTATGAAATTAGCCATTTTTGTTGCAAATGCTTCTTCTCTGGCTTAAGAAAGGCAGGTGTTTCAATTCATTATTATCTGATTCATAATATATTTTAAATTTTAATTGACAACAGTTTTGTTTAGTTGAAAGGTGTTACTTTAATTGTGTAAAAGTATTTTTGACACGAATATTCGGATTTCTTAATTAATGATAGATGCCAATTAATGGTGTTTCAATTTAGATAGTTCCAAGTAATTGGCATCTGTGCCAATTACAAGGGAATCACAAGATTTGAGATTAAACTACTTATTTTGACATTACTTATAAAGTTATAAACTAATTTTGCTTAGCAATTGTTTTCATTTGAAAATATGAAATATTATCAGTAGTTGGAATCCATTAAAGCTTCATATGACAATTACTAGGTATGAATATAAATGTATTGTTTTAAAGTGTTCACAATTCAGACTAATATGCTGATTTCTTACTCTCAAAAATCTGAAATATGGCATCTTCATCTACAGTAAATTCATTTAAATGGATTAAACCCAAATTCTTGTACTCTGAAGAAGCACTGATAAATGCGATGTGCATGCTGCACATACTGAAAACTGAGCGGTCAGGAGTGCAGAAAATGTTTTTACTCCTAGCATTTATTTTAATCCGTATGAAAAATTTCCAAAGTTTTGCGATATGTTATAAGCTTGCCAAAATTCTGTGATCCTGTAAATATTAGAAATCCTCCCCCCCCCCAAATTTCTCAACCTATGCATGAGTATATATGGTATATAATATTCTAAGATAGATTTTGTGAAGGTCACTAGATGGGTATTTCTATTTATAGCGAAAATTTTCCTATTTAGGAAATTATGTAATTTATTGTAAAAATTGAAATCAAACTTATATTTATCTGCATAATTCCTTCAGATCTTAGATCGCTGGATTAGACATATTTTATAGTCCCTTATTTTGGATATGAAAATCTAGAATATTTAGAAGATTCAAAATCTGATGGAGAAATAATGTATGATGATTCAACAGATAGTGAGAATATCAATTTGGGTCTTAGAGATGATGATAAAGAAATCAAAAAGAAAATAAATTTCTTGAAAGAACATTATTATGCAGTTTATAATAAACAATATTATATAGATCATATTATTGATTTAAATTATGCAGAATCTACTGTTAAATGTTTACGAGAAAAAAGTGAAAACACATATTTCGGCATCAAGTTAGGTATAGCAAATGTAGAGAATAATTTCATTTTTTATGATCCCTTGGAATTATCAGTCATTTTTTTTTCTCTGGAGTCATCCATTATTTGAAAAATAGAAACTGGATACTGACAGATAAAACAGCATTAAATTCTGTATTGCTATTTTTCCATTTAACATTTCAAATTACGTTTTTATTTTATATTTGGAAATACTATTTTATAACTTCAATTTAATTTAAATGCTTTAAGTGATAAATTAAAATAACATAAAAAGATTATAGCTTGACATGTTTCATTGCTCTTACGGCAACATTTTCAAAAGCAAATAAAATGATAAAAAGGAATTTCCCGAAATAAACAGAAAAAAACCCAAATCACGTGAACATGGTAGATTTAGATGTATTATTAATCAAGACGCAAAAAGGAATTGAACGCACAGTTTACAGAAAACCGATTGCCAACCAAATCATTATACCTCATAACGCTCAAGCACCGTTTCCGTACAAAATATCTGCATTTAGACATGGCCTCAAAAGGGCCTTCACAATCTGTACTCCGGGACAATTAGACAAAGAATTAAATATAATATTTGACATCGCAAAAAGAAATGGTTATAGTAAAAGTACAATAGACAAGTTAATTAAAAGCATGGATGGTAAAAAGAATAGTAACTTCAAACTACAAAATTCGAATATATTCTCTCTACAATATTTTCCTGGATTTTTGAACGTTTAAAATATAAACTCAATAAATACAATATATCCATAGTTGCAAAACCGTCTGCTAAATTAAAAAACTCAATATGTAGGAAAATTGACCCAATAGAACCACATCAAATATCTGGCGTATATGAAATACCATTCACAAAACAAGATGGAACAAAACAATATTACATTGGTGAAACTAGTAGAAAACTCAAAACTAGAATTAAAGAACATATAGCAGACATCAAATACAATAGGAAAACTACAGCTCTCTCAAGATTATATAGCAAAGAACCATTACAAATAGATTTTAAAAATAGCAGAATAATATACCCTTCTAGATCATATTTTCCGTCAATCACAAGAGAATCAATAGAAAGCTTCATACGTAAAGACAATATTTGCAATGAATTTGCCTCCATGTAACTACCTAAAATATGGAAAGAAATGCTTCAAAGGTTTTAAGACAATAATTTGTAATATGTCACGCTCACAATTATTTTTATTCATTTTTATTTCCAGTTTATTTTTATATGCTCATGTTCACGTGATTTGGGTTTTTTTCTGTTTATTTCGGGAAATTCCTTTTTATCATTTTATTTGCTTTTGAAAATGTTGCCGTAAGAGCAATGAAACGTCAAGCTATAATCTTTTTATGTTATTTTAATTTATCACTTAAAGCATTTAAATTAAATTGATATTTTAAAGTGATGTTTATATTATATGTATTTTATAACTGTTTTAAACAAGTCTAAAACATTCATTTCCAATATCAAAATGTGTGTTTTAGCATTAATTTATTTATGTGATGATTAATGTTTTCAGAATAAAGTTCTTATCATTAATATTATCAACCTATGTTATCTTACAACCAAAAATGTCTGCCTATATTGTGTTATAATTATGCTTAAAAATGCAAAATATAAAGTTGTTTTTCTTATATAAACATGTGCCAATTACTGGATCACAATATGTCATACATTGGTGCTCTAGGTTCCAATTACTGGTGATTACAGCAATTTTTTTTATAAATGTTTTTTTTTTTTTTTTATAAAAATACTTTTTCAAATATTTTTTCTTTTAGTGGGCAAAATAGATGCACAGATATGCACTCTTTGATTTAAAAATATTTGCAAGTAAATATTTTATTTCTTGGTAATGAAAACAGAACTAAGTTTAAAGACTAATTCTTAATGTGCCAATTACTGGGAGATGTTACCCTAGTCGTTGTAATTTGTTAAATTACATTTAAAAAAAAAATTATTTTCATTACATGCTTTATTTTAATTTATATTTTGTGTGTCGAACTCATGTGATTCATTTTTTTGTGTATTTTAGATTAGTATGTGTTCTCAAGTCAAAAAATACACATTTGTAACATTAAAATTACTTAGACTCTTAGACTTTTCAACATTCAAATAAGGATTCATTGAAAAATTAATATAGTTTATAATAAAAGAAAAAGAGATTAAAAGCATCATAATTTTTTTAATTGTATAATAAAAAAGTAGATTTGTGAAAATGTATCTCAATAATTTATTGTACATTCTCAAAATCTAAAGGTTTTAATTTCAGACACATTTATAAATTCTTGTTATTTTTTTCCCGAAAAAACAACTAGACATGAAAAATTGGCAGATGTTCTTATTCCAAAACTTTATAATCAAATTTCTATTTTTTAATAAGGGTAATAGGCCTTTGAGAAAATTCTATGCTGTTGAATTTCTGTAATGTTTCTATACTTCAGATACTGTTTGTAGATTATGATATACAAAGCACATAACAGTCATTTACGTGGTCACATAAAACAATTAGGTTATATAATTTCTACGAGGGAAAAACTGTTTGCAACATATTTTAATGATGATACACTGCTTGAAACATGATGAAATTGATACACATTATTGAATTTCACTACCAAATACTGTTGTACAATATTATGTACAAAGCATTTATCATTGATTTACAGGGACGCATACACAAGATTTCAATTAGAGTACTACTTATTGGCGTTTAAAAAGTGAAGTTTTGTTAAAGTATTCCGGAAGTGTCGGAAAATATTTCATAAACTATGCTTTAAGCATGATTTTTCTCCTTATTTATTTATATTTTTCTTTGCTGATATTATTGTATGCACCTTAAAAATAATATTATTTATGTCTGATTTTGGAATAATCGAAATATTTATTCAATGCACTTTCAGTGAAAGCCAAGAAATTGTAGACAAACAGGACATACAAGGTCTGATAGTCGCGGATCCTTCTTTGCGGAACATTACTGCTGTTATACTGAAGTACTCGAAATACAGGGGGTGGATTTATACTGGTCTGGACAAATGGGACATTGACAAAATCCAGATATATGACAGCCAAGGACAAGTGTAAGTTATGATTTTTTTTTTTTTTCCTTTTTATGCTGTAATGCAGGGTTCTCGCTGGATTTTGAGTAACATTAGCGAATTGGCGAACAAGAAATATAAAAACTGTAGCCAAATGAAAAATGTCACCAAAATAGATTTGGCGTGAAACATTGAAAAATCTACATTTAACCCTTTATTATATCCATTTTTTATGAATGTGTTCTAAAATAACACAATTGTTTGTCATTGCAATATAAATTGCGAAATAGAAGTTCTACTATATACTACAAAAATTATTAAAAATAAGTACATTCTAAATGTCTCCTAAATGTTTAAATGTTTCAAACATTCTTTTAGCATTAAATTGCTATAAGATTTCGACTATAACCGCTAAAATAAATTTATGATTGACTAATGATACTTTGCTGTACGGTAAATGGCCAATTCAACGATGTATTTCAGCAAAATTTTCCTCGATTTGGCGATTGATGCGAATAATTTTGTTTGTGATTTTATTGCCGCATAGATAGTGATAAATTGACAACAGCGAAATACTTATCGTATAATTCTTTCTGTGCCTTTGGCTGTTGCTAAACTGAATTGGTGCTGAATCAGTATTTCTATGAATAATAATGAAATGGTGCGATTGAAGATGAAAAGCGACATCAATAGTAAAGTAACGTGGATAAGAACCTCAACTGTAACCACACAAAAAGGATAGCAGAAATTGACCACTCGCAGTTTGGCGAGTATAATTGCTCATTTACTCGCCAAATGAAGTATTTTGTCGCACTTCTGCGCAATGGCGAGCGGCAGTGAGAAAACCCTGCTGTAGTGTCAGTAAAATTACTAGCATCTATTGCAGTTCAAATAAAGTTCGTGCATTTAATTGTGTGCGTTAATAACGTATAAACTTTTTAAAGCATAAATTAAGCGCATGCGCATCTGTTTTTTGTCAACTCTATACAACGTTGATCGACTCGCAATGAACATGTTTTGTAACTTCTAATAACTTAATTTAAAATTCACGGTTGATATATAACAGACTCTTCAGTTAAAAACTACAACTGTAGTATCATAGTAATAAATATACTTTCTCTCCGCACATAAATCTGAGTCAACGATGACAAAAAACAAGGGATTTAGTCGATTTAGTGCTCTTCGTCAGAAAAAATTCACGGAGTTTACTTCTTAAGTGTATGTAAATTAGTTAATTTTTGTATTTAGCATAGTGATTAAAAATGATTCTACTGAATTGTATAAATGGAGCCGACATGCACTGTAACTGTAAGTAATCAGTTTTTATTCCACTTATGTTTCAAGCCTTTTCATCAAGCTTAGGTTCTATGTATGTCTATTTAACTGTTTTGTATAACAATAAATTTACATTTTTTCACGAACGTCTCTTAAAATTTTCCTGTTTTTTGTTAAAAAATGGTATTAATTTTAACTCTGTTCGAAATAGGCGGCTTTTCGTAATACCGGGACTCTACTGAATTTCTATAAAACAGGCATAAATAAATGTAATAATCAACATTAATTACATGCTCCGTAATCTACAAGCAAATTTTAGTTAATTTTCGTCATTTATAACCGTTCTAGTCCCCCTAGAATGATTTCGATCTCGAATAATCCATTTATTAGTTTTGTCAAAGTACTTAATGAAATATTTTCGAAATAAATGCTCCCAAAGTCCAAAGCTCAATCTGCCTTGTTTACTAAGAGCAGGCACTGCAATTATTTCCTCGATTTTCTTTTGTTAATTATGTTATGCTCAGTTTAATTGCGGAGACACTAAAATCAATTTATCGTGCATCATTGTGAAATCATCATTATTAAATAAAAGTGGCTTGCTCGTATAAATGTTTCGGTACCTTACATTTTCTAGCATTTTCAGCTTATTAAGGAAAAAATGCATAATGTTATTTAAATAAAAATATTCTATTTATTTCTATTAATTATATGACATCTTATTAATCTGTGGCGAAGACTCATGCAAATGCATTGGTTCATTTTGCAACAACGTGCGCTTTCAACGAATCATCTTCCTGATGAAGATTGCCTTTTAGACATAGTAGAAAACATTTAGTATGCATTTCGCTAGCGTCATACATAACTTCCATGAAGTGTTTTTCAAAGAGCTTTAAGAGTTTTCTCAAATCCAAATGGTCAACTTTATGACTTAAATTTTAATTTATTTTTGTTTGGAAAAGCCTGAAAGTAACAGGGGTTCTTCAGAAACTATCTAATTGAGCAATTTTTTTTAGCAAACGCAAGAGATCTTTAAAAAAATAATGTCAAAGCAGAAGTTTTGAACTGAATTTTCGCTCGGAAAAAGAATAACCACTCTGGAAGTGTGAAAAAATGTTTGTCACGTGATCAAAATTGCTTATAACTCAATAGTTAATTTATTGATAAAAAAATGGAAAACAGAGTTCGATTCCAAATTGTTTCCATAGTTAGGCCTTCCAATTTTATATCATTCCGTTAAAAAAAGGATTTGTAAATGTGCCAAAATATTTTGCACTTGTTGAGCAGGGCGAAAAAATTACTTTTTTCTTTTGCATTTGAAAAACGAAGTTTTCATTACTTCTTTATTAATTGAAAATATTTGTAAATTTCATATGTTAAGGGTGTATTTCGATTCAAACTGCTTATTTTCGGATTTATTTTTAAATTCATTTTTCCTCTCAAATGCATCAAACTGGCAAATTGTTTTATTTATAAAGTACATAAGGTGCCATGATTGTCAATTCTTAGATAAATGAAGAAAATATTGCAAAAAAAAAAAAAAAAAAAAAAAAAAAGCAATAAAAAATGGCATTTTGAAACGATTTTTCCGAAGCGGGAGATCTGGGAACTAAAAAAGGATCATACTGAGAAGGTAATTGTTTATAAATCAAATTATAATGAATTGAGCGCAAAATGACATCACACGGCACCTTATACGTCTCTTCAAAAAACCCTTTAGCAAGTTTCATGCTTCTACTTTTAAAAATGAGTATAGGAATTGTATCGGAAAATTTCGATCTGTTGAAGGTGGAAAAGCTTTTTTTTAATACACTCTTAAAGTGGTTCATGATAATATTCAATCTGGGTAGAGTTGATTCGAACAGCAGTGAGCAATGCGAAACCAGATGGGATCGCAATGTGGATTGCGTTATCATTCACGGGCTTGGCGAGCGTTAGAGGGAGGAGGGCTGAGCCGGTGCTATCGAAATACTCAAGGCAATACTGGGACATGAATTGTGACGTTATTTCTAATGGACCTTCTTCTCACTGGAATTGAGTTGGAATTCACACCGGAAAATTTTAAATAGCAATTTTCTTTCATTTTATTTGTGGAATATATATCATGTTATAAAAACAATAATAACTATGTACATTTATTGGTGAGAATTGGAAATCTCTAAATAAAAATTCAGTCAGATACGGAATGCCACAGTATTACCTCATCTGGGTGATTTTTTGATTGGAGGAGTCCCAATTCTCACCAGTAAGTTTAAATAGTTATTATTTTTTTTATAAGATAGTAGATATTCCGCAAATAAAGTAAAAGAAAATTACCATTCAAAAATTTCTCGCTGAGAATTTCAATAATAGTGAGAAGTCGGTCGTATTAGTAATGATGCCACAATTAGATTTCTCTGGTCTTTGAGTATTTCGATGTCAGCGGCTGAGCCCCTAATTTATCGAATTTTTATAAAATATTTAATACGCCGGTCCTAAACTATGGATCCCGACCCACTAGTGGGTCGCGGCGGCTATTTTACCGGGTCGCGAAACCAATCGAGGTTTTTCACAAAAAATATATCTTTTATTCCAACCGTCAAAAAAATTTAACAATTTCGACAACAAGTAATATTGTAAGGGAAATTCCTTAATTTCCATATGAAGAAACATACGAGTAGAATATCCAGAAGCATCTAAATGAGATTTGAAGTCCTTGATGGAGTTCAACACAACAATACAACATATTCGTGTAAACGTGCTTTTTTGAAAAATAAGTATAGAAAAAACTGTGCGTTGAAAGTGAATTAATATTTAAATTAACAAGTTTTAACCCTGACATAGATGTTTTCATCGGTAAACGCCAGTGCCCGAAACCGCACAGATTATAAAGTTATGTTTTGATAGTAATTAAATGTATTTTTAATTATCTTTCTAGTGTGTTTATTGTGTTAATTATTATTTCACTTACACACATTGGAATTTCGAATTGTTGTTTTCGTTGATAGTGCATCATCCTTCATACGAAAATTTTCCTTTTTCGTCGGGTAGGAAGCCGATAGCTTATAGAGGTCATACAACAATTGACATACTAACACACACTCTTATATGAGGTGGGTCGTGAATTTTTTTTTTTTTTTTTTTTTACTTAAAAGTGGGTCGCGCACCAATAAAGTTTGGGAATCGTTGATTTAATGTATTTATTAAAAGTCTATATTCTACGTTTTTTTTTAAATATTGTTTTAAAAATTGAAGCGCATATGTTATGATATTTTTGAGAAAATATTATCCATTTCATCTGGAAAAGAGATATACCCCCCCCCCCCCAAATAATAGAATATATACAGCTTAACTTTTATGAATCCAGAAAGAGGCTAGGCCTTAAAATCCAGAAAAAGTTTATAGTTAAATTTCCGAGATTAGTTTGCATAACTTTTATAAAGTAAACCTTTTATTAAGGCCCCACACTTGACACAGAAAAAGAACCGCATGATAATGTAAAGTCTATGGGAGCGTTCTTTTCAAATATCTCGCTCAAATTTTAATATTACATGATTTTTTTTGCATATTTAGATGAGGACGATCTACAACCGGCCTAGTTTTTACTTTTTCGATTTTGCTTATATATTTTTTATATTACAATAGCTTCAATTTCGGAACCGGTTTAAACCGGTTTTGAAAGTTAAAGTATTTAAAAAAAAATCTGAAAACAAAACTGAAAAAGTAAAAACTAGGCCGGTTATGGATCGTCCTCAACTATCCTATGGAAAAAAAAAAAAAAAAATTATAATATTAAAATTTGTAATATTGTAATATTAAAATTTGAGCGAGATATTTGAAAAGAACGCTTCCATAGACTTTACATTATCATCCTGGTCTTTTTCTGTGCCTAGTGTTGTGCCTTAAGCAAAAAACAAATTATAATGTTACAGTAACTTCAAGGTTAAAATAGACGTTTTAGAAAAAGCCAATTTAAAAAATATATATTTTTTCCGTTTTACGATATTAAAATTTTTCTATACTTTTGACACCTAGTTTAAGAATTTGATGAATGTGCACGTATAAATACATTTTTTTTTTTTTTAAATTGTTTCACTGCGAAGATAGTAACTTGAGAGCAAAAATGAATTTAAAAATAAATCGGAAAATAAGCAGTTTGAATCGAAATACACCCTTAAAAAATTGAGATACAGCTTTCAAACAAATTGCATTTAAAAGTACATTTTTTTCTCTATACGACGATGTAAAAATTGAAAATATGTGATGTTTAGAAGTTTAAAAATTTTCAGTACCGAAAATTGTAAAACTAAAATTGCATTTAAAATTTGAATATGATTGGTACAGAAATATTGAGTTTTAATCCGTGGCGTACGTAATATAGGGCTCTGTTTATTACGTAAATCACGATTTGATCATCATAAAAATGATGTTTATTATTATTGTTTTTAAACATAGAATTTATTTATAAGTGTTATATTTTAGTCTTTGAAAATATAATTTTCCAAATAGTCGTTGTATTTTGTTAAATTACAACTTATTTATTTATTTATTTTTACAGTATGTCTTTTTGTGGCCACGCAACTCCTGTCATACACAGCGAAGCCAAATTTTTGCCTCTTGTGCGAGGAGATTGTAAAGTTGAACCGACTACACAGCGATTGGCACGCCTTATCTGGCAAGTTGTTGGAGAACCAGTGGCTGGAAGAGATCCCAGACCACCAAAACTTCTCTGGAAAATCATGGTAGACGACACATCCAAATACAGCTGGCATGGCTTATGACGAATAAAGTATTATTCCTGAAATGTTCCAAAACTGGCCCAAGAAGTAAACCATATTTCTGCACTCAGAATGTGGATTTATTCGGGATTCGCTTGATGCGTGGTTTATTGAATACTTGGTGGTACACTGCTAAAAATCTGTACCATTTGCTGCGTCGTTACTCCTCCCAGTGCCTGATTTAATGCAGGGCATTCAATACAGGGGCTCAGGGCCCCTGATTTTTTAGGGGGCCCCGAATATTGCTGAAGTTTTTACAATTATTGTCCAAAATCTGTTGTAGTTTTAATATCAAAGTAATACAGTAGTTTTTCGATTCAACGACCTTCACGGGACTTTGGCAAATAGGACGTTAAATCGAATGGTCATGAAATCAAATTTTGCAAATATTGGTTTATCTTAATGCACTTCAAAAATACCTAACATTCTACTGCAGTGAAAACTATAGATTTATACAATTAGAAACAGGGGTGCCCAGAGAGGGGTTTGGCGACGCAAGATGCGTCATAAAATTTTGTTTTGGGGGGGGGGGGGGGAATTTGAGAAAAAGTTCATTTTTTTGGGGGGGGGGGGATTTTTAAATTCTTAATATTTCCTTTTTTTATTGTTAAAAAAAATCTTGATTTTTTTAATATCACTTTTAAATTTTTTCAACATTTAATTTCCAGGAAAGTTCCTGTGTGTTTTTTCTTTAAATTTTAGGTAAGGGCAATGAGAACTCATTCTGCTGTACTCAACTCGCTATCTTTTGTAAATCTTGATTTTTTTTTAATATCACTTTTAAATTTTTTCAATATTGAATTTTCAGAAATGTTCCTGTGTTTTCTTTCTCTAAATTCTAGATAAGGCAGTGGCGTAGCTAAGGGGGGGGGGGGGCAAGGGGGGCGTCCTCCCCGGGCGCCGAGGCCTAGGGGCGCCAAATTGAGAGAAATTGTTATATATCTATATTGAGGTGGGGGCGCAAAATTTCTTGCTGGCCCCGGGCGCCAAAAAACATAGCTACGCTACTGAGATAAGGGCAGTATGAACTCATTCTGCTATGCTCAACTCGCTGTCTTTTGAATGTGCAGTAGATTATAAGTAGAATGTATTTTACAATTGATATTCTGTTTAAAGGGGGGGGGGGGGGCATCAATGTTAAAGTATGAAGACTTTTTTTTGGGGGGGGGGGATTTGCGTCATTGGGTTTGAGGGGGATGATCACCACTGATTAGAAAATATATTTGTAGTACTTAGTCTAAATTTTTATACTTAAAATATGGTTCAATGGTTTCAAAACTGCTTGCCGAGTATCATTTGCTGTGTGAATAGCCTCTAAGAATTCGTTTTATGAATTTTCTTCACTTTTAAATTGATTAGAATACCATTGACTAGTTTAATCGGTACCTTTAAAATTGAATAGCATTTGACGCTGTATAACGCATGTAACATTTGTTGGAAAGAAAAATTATCTTTACTGTTTCTAAATTTTTAATACCTAGAGGATGTGAAAAGGTCACTAAATCAAGATTCTGATTATTTGCTGGTCATTAAAATGAGCGAGGAAATATATTGCAAGTATTGAAAAATGGTTGAGGTCTCATCCAAATCCAATAGTCGTTAAATCGCGAGGGGTCGCTAAATCGGCGGTCTTATTACATTTCACTCTACATTCTATTGTGCTCGTATAATATTTTTATAACATATTTGTAACATATTTTGCAAATTTGTTCAAAAGTCCATAATTAATTGTTTTATTATAGCGGATATTTTCTTTTATTTTTATCACTTTTAAAATATATTGTATTCTTAATTCTTATTTTATCTTGTTCCTGTTCTCGTCAGATTATTTGCAGTTTGTGAACATAACTCGTAGGTGGCAGCACCTCCTCGTATTTTAAATAATTGTAGCTTAGTACGGCAGAAAATTTATTGTTATAAGTTGTTTATTGTTTATAGTTGTTGCATACTTTATCATTACAGATATATAGACTTGCATAGGGAAAGTTAATCAGCACCACGCAATTTATTATAAACATCTACTCATTTAAATTTCATGATTGTGAAATAATTATTTAAAAGTAAATTAATGATTATCACATTTAATTTTTAATGGATATTTTAAAGTTATAATTAAAATCAATTATGCTTACCTTACCAAGTACCTTATTTATTTCTTTATCCATTTTGCAGTCCCCATGTAAGCATCGGTGCAAGGAGAGGAAGGGGGGAATCTATGCCCAGGGCCCCCAAATTTGTAAATTGATCCTTGATTCCACCGCTTTTATAGAAAATAGTTATTTCACTGTATTATGAAGCATTCTCATTGATCAGAATAGAGATATCCTGTAAAAGCGGTAGAGTGACGATGCAGCAAATGGTACAGATTTTTAACAGTGTATAGACACCAAACATGAACTCTACAAAGTACGATAGTCACGTGGGAAATCTGGTATCCTTTCCACTGGGGGATATGATATGTGATATATGGTGTGAACTCTGACCAACTGTTAACATCTTAGCACCACTTTCTTTTGTGATACTTTTGTATACAGGTATACATATGTGGTCCAAGGTAAATGCGGCTAGGTATGGACATTGAGAGAAACTGGTGTTTTTCTGTGTTTTCCCTGTGAAAATGAACTGTAAATTGATGTCTGAAGTCTGAGCTATCTGCAGATGTGCCTTGTACACGAGTGTTTGCTTAAAATACTCGTCATCTTATTTATTATTTTGTTGTAATGTTATTGTTATTTTCAACATAAGCATATTTCTCAAAAAAAAAAAAAAAAAAAAAAACTAAAAACTTTAAACCTCGCATAACATGTTCAAATCCCATAAAGTACACATAATTTTGGCTTCCTCATTAAGGGGATACTTTACCTTTTCAATGATTTTGTTTATTTTAATGGAATCCAGGACACATTTTAAAATAACTTTTATTTATTTAGTTAAAATTTTGAATTTTTTTGTGATGATTAACCGTATTATTTGTAAAAAAAAAAAAAAAAAAAAAAAAAAAAACATAATTTAAAAGGTTTCATGATTAAAAAAAAAAATTAAAATTAAAATTTATGTATAAAAAATGCGGTAATTCAAAATCGATATAACTCAAAATATTATTTGTAGAATTAATTTTTTTTTACATTTAAATAAACAGAAATATCCAAATTTTAATTCTGATTCAATATTTTTATAAATATTCATTTAATAAATAAATAAATTTGAAAAAAAATAACATAATGTAACTTTTATTTTTAAAAATTCATATTTTCAAAAGTAATTTTTTTTCAAATTTGCTGAATTTGCTTAAACTAATAAAAAGTTAAAAGCTTTAAATATCTATAAAATAATTTCATTTCGAAATATAAAATATCCCAATGTTCTCCATTTCTATCTTATTAATATTCGCCATATGTTCTCCCATATGAACACGTAGTTCGAAGTGATATCTGTAATGTTTACTAGTAAAATATGGGGAAGAATATTGTTCTCCTGCTTTGTTTATAAAAAGCTTACTCCTGTGCAGAGGGCAGATGAAAAAAAGAATATTTTTGAATGCATTATTCAAGAAAAAAGCTATTATTAGGGAATAGGAATTTTAAGGCCCCTGTCCTCGCTCGAGGAAAGGCTCGCGAGTTAATGCTATTCCTATATGGGGAAGCATTTTTCTAATAACTCTTTCGCATTTTGACATTTTTGAATAATTTTTTTTGCATTGGATAGCTGAGGTGCATGCCGATAGCGCACCTTTTTTACTTTTTCGATTTTGGTTGCAGATATATTTTACAAAGTTAGTTTCACTTTTAAAACCGGTTTCGAAACTGAAAGTGCTTTTAAAAAAATATATCTGCAACCAAAATCGAAAAAGTAATAAAGGTGAGCAATCGGCATGCACCCCAGCTATACAATGCCAAAAAAAAAAAAAAAAAAAAAAAAAAAATTATTAAAAAATGTCAAAATGCGAAAGAGTTATTAGAAAAATGCTTCCCCATAGGAATAGCATTAGCTCGCGAGCCTTTCCTCGAGCGAGGACAGGGGCCTTAACCAATTTATTTTACTGTAGCAGAGCTAATTGTTCGATTCACAAGCCAACTTATCGTGCTCTAACTGTACGCTAAGTAGAATCAATATATCGGAACCATTAAAAAAATGCCATCATTTATTGCATTAGTTTCTAGTTTAATATTTATTATCCATTAAGTACTTGTTTATTACCACCAATCGCATTATGAAACTGTTACTTTCGTCGCTTTAACTACTCTAAAAATAGTATTACTAATTATTTTTCTTTGAGAAATTTTATCGTCTTAATCATTGAGCATGCTACTTAATTATACTACGTACATTTAAGGGTATTCTTTATCTTTATTTGTAAGGATTATTGTTTTAAACGACTTGTAGATTATAATTAATTAATTATTATTTTTTTTAATTTTCAAATTAGACAATAATAAAAATAAAAAATCCTAATCATCGCTTACATTATTTTCATTGTTGCGTATGAATGTATTTGTAAGTTATTAGCATTTAATAATATTCTACCAATTTGATACATTTATAATGACCATTAATTTATCATTAGCAGTATTTGCTTATAAATAACATTGTTGATGTAAATTAGTTCCATAAAAATAAAAGAGAAAAAACTATTTTTTGATTCTGTGCTTTTTTAGATTTTAAGGTAATATACAAAAAATGTTGAGTATTAAAATTTTTTTCTTAGCGCATGAGGATGTTTAGATTTAGTACGAATTTATTAATGTTTGGATATCCTTCATTTGTTGTTTCCTGTTTGTTTCTGATTTAAAAAAAAATAATAATAATAATAATAATTTTTTTAAAGAAGTGTGAAGGGGAATCGCACTGATTTTTTGCATTGTTATTTTCACTTTATATGGCACTTTTAATCGCCTGTAATTCAGCGATTAAATAAGATGAAAATTACTATACGAAAATTGTAATACGATATCTCCTTCAATGATCTCGCCTTTGGTACATCATTGTTAGGTGTCTCTATATCGATGCCAACATATCGATAGTTTTGAAAAAATTTGCAGCTATTGTTAATCTATAGATGTAAAAATTTTTGTAAATAGTTATTATATTTTTGTAATGTATCACTTTCTGTTAGTAGTATTAACTCTGTACGAACTGATCGCTTTAATTATTTATTATGACGTCTGTTTCTAGAACGGTAAATTATTCTTAAAATAATATTTATTATTGTTATATATATATATATATATAAAACTCGCAAAGTGTTTTTATATTAAATAATTACAAGGCGAAAATGTAGCTGCCTTCAATATATCGATGTATCATAGCCCTTTTTAATCAGATGACTAATTTTTATGAATGGCTATATTGTGTTAAATGTTTTTTTTTCTTAAATCTAAATTATATGTTGATTTCTAGCTTTATAAGTAGATTTGTAAAAAATAAAAATGTTTCTGATTTTTAAAAAACTGAAGAAATGTCCACATGTTTATGTCAATATAGCGATAGTTTTTTAAAAAAATCAACTACTGTTAATCTATTGATGTAGTCTTTTTTGTAAAAAGTTATTACATATTTTTTTTATGTATCGCTTTCGTTTAGAAGTATTAACTCTGTTACGAATTGATATAATTGACATAAATATTTATTATGACGTCTGTTTCTAGAAGAGTTGTTATTCTGTAAGAATATGAGTATCGTTGCATCATTGCCATTTTTAATTAGTTGCCTACTTTTTATGAAAGAATATTGCGTAAATTTAATCTAAATTATATGTAAATTTCTATATGTATAAATGAATTAAGATAAAAATATTTCTGACTTAAAAAAAAAGAAAAAATCATGAAATGTCTATATGTTTATGTCAATACAGCAATAGTTTTAAAAAACTGCAACTACTATTAATCTATTGATACAGTCACTTTTGTAAATAGTTATATTTTTTCTAATGTAATCATTTTTGTTTGGAAGTATTAACTCTGTTACGAATTGATCGCCTTAAATATTTATTATCACATAAGTCTCTAGAAGAGTTGTTATTCTGTAAGAATATGTTTATCGATGGATCATCGTTATTTTTAATTAGTTGCCTACTTTTTATGAATGGTTATTGTGTAAAATATTTTTTCAACTTAATGATATGTAAATTTCTAGATTTATAAGTAGATTTGTAAAAAATAAAAATGTTTCTGATTTTTAAAAAAACTCAAGAAATATCGATAAGTTTATGTCAATATTGCAATGGTTAAAAAAATTCATCTACTGTTACTCTATTAATGCAGTTACTTTTGTAAATAGTTATTATATTTTCTCTAATGTAATCATTTTCGTTTAGAAGTACAATCGAGTCTCTCTATAACGAAACTCCATACATCGAATTTCTCTATATAACGAATTTTTAGTAGGAACTGTCCCCTTTTCACATGATTACATTAAAAACAGTCTCTATATAGCGAAATATCTAACTCCATATAACGAATTTTTTCATAAATTGGTCTTAAATTATTCAGTTTTAAAAAAGCTTCGAAATCATATGGAATCAATTTTCCATCATTTATTTTTGATTTATCGTCAGTGCTGAGGTTTTTTTTTATTATTACTTCTCTCCTTGTTCTTTAAATACAACGAATTCATCCCACCTCCCACAGACCTTTCCACATCCTTCTCAAAACAAAGTCAATTGGATTGATACACTTGTAAGAGAGGAATCAGTGAGAGGTACATAAGAGAAGCCTTCAAATGGAGGAAAATGTTAACTACAATTTTTCATTCCTTGCTAAAATTTGAGCAATTTTAAAATCAAAACAACAAAAAAATTACAGATTTCTCCGTCTGAAATTAATGCAAGGCTATTTGATTTTCATTAAGCTGTCAAATAAATGTCTGTTCTTTTTTTTGAAGCAGCTTAAATAATTAAGAAATGAAATGTTAGGTTAATATTTACTCTTAAACATTTCAAATTCTTAATTCAAAAGATCAAATGTAATATTTGTTCAAATTTTACACATTAAATACGATTTTTATCATCATTCTCTATACATCGAATTTCTCTATATAACGAATATTTTACTGGAACGGTGGATTTCGTTATATAGAGACTCGACTGTATTAACTCTGTTACGAATTGATCGCCTTAAATATTTATTTTGACGCCTGTTTCTAGAAGAGTTGTTGTTCTGTAAGAATATGTGTTTTGTAAAAAGTTTTGTTTTGTCATTCAGATTTCTCTATTTTATTATTTAATTTAATAAATAATTTTACATTTTGTACTTTCTTTTGTCTGATAATATTATTTTTCTACTGTTGTTTTTATCTGGTATTTGGAATATTAAGGTACCTTAGGAGTCTTATTTTTTATCTGCAGTGCAATTTAGCAACAGTCGCATTTAATTTTTTTCTCAATCAATATGAAACATAAGTACATAAAAATTTTCATATGGACAACTTGATATTTCTTCTATTTAAAAAATATATTTTTAATATTCTACCTTGAAATATAAAAATACAACACTAAAATTTTTTTTTTTTTTTTTTTTTTTTGCCTTACGAAATTTTTTTGTTCTTATTATGTGGCAATTTGTAAATCACAAAAGATATTTTGGACTTCAAATATTATAAGTTGTAGTTCCATATTTGTCTTTTTCAAAATGAATTGGTTATTTATCATTATGAGTGTAAGAAAATACTTTTTCATTTTACTTTAGTATAATATTGGAAGTATTATTTACTTGAAACTTTGATGGTAAAATTAGAAATTTTTTAAGCTTGCGAAAAATGTATTTTTGGTGCGAATTAAAATGCGAATTTGGTAAATAAAAAAACAAGTGTTATAGAAATAGGGGAAGGGGGACCCTGTATGACGCCGGGCTACTCCTGCTTCTGAGTTTTAATCGGGGTTGTTCCTGCAAGGTTTAAATTAACATCTATTACCTCTAATTTTTTTTTTCAGAATTTTAGTTTCAGTAGATTCGGAATTAAATGGTGAGGAACAGTGGCGCCAATTTATATGGACCCGTGGGGCCAGAGCCCACCCAATAATTTTGAGTTCTAGCGTGCCCAATTTACATTATTCTATTTCGTTATTTCTTTTCATTATTATTTTATTTTTCATTTTTCTCCCTAGAACAAAATTTATTTTGTCAATGACCGCACGTTTTAATTCTCTGACTGACACCCATAAATCCAAAATGACTGAAATGTAAATGTTTAAATTTTTGCTGTTTCAATTTGTAGTCATGTTCATGATATGATGATGTTACAATAAATATTACTGCCCTTACGAGGAAAAACGCATTAGAATATGATTTTTAAAAATTGCAACTATCTTAAAACATGATAGCTTGTGAATATGATAAGATTGATATGATATGATATGATATGATATGATTGTGAATATGAACATGATAGCTTGTGAATCATCTTTCACCAGCTGTCCATCCTTCAAAGACACATAAACTAATTGTACTATTTTGCCAAAATATCTTTTGAGCCCACCCAATATTTTTGAACCCACCCAATATTTTTGAGCCAACCAAATGTTTTTCAAAAGTTGGCGCCACTGGTGAGGAATATACTTTTGCTCTATATTCTCGATGATATCTCTGAAAATATAATGCAGTAGACTCCCTCAAATCCGCAACTCTCTAAAATCCGCCATAATTTACCGATGTAAACAATGAAACATTCAATTCAGATATAGGGACAAAATTTGACTTTTTTAGCTTTATACGAATTCCAAATATATATAAATTTGTAATTTTTGTTCATATTACTGAATGCATTCATGAACAAAGAACGAATTTATTTCTGAAAAAATTCAAGATATTGATGATATCACTAGTAATCATAATCTTGTTAACAAATGCATTTATGTATTAAGAAAGCTTTTTTGATTGTTAAGTCTGGCTAAACCTGACATAAAATCTCCTTATTTTAATATTTTGATGTGAAGTAGTAATTTACTTTTGTGAGTCAAGTTTCATTGAATAATTTAGGAAAAATACATTTCATTTTTATAATAAATATTTAATCATACAATATTGATTATTGACTTGACCTTTGCTTTTAGTATTTTAATCATTTAAAAAATTATTTAGATTTTATTTTATTTTATTTTATTACATATTTTAATATTTTATTACATTATAAGGATTCATTATAGCTTCGATTGCATTATTAATTACGTTTAAATTACTCTTTAAAAAATGTAAACAAAACAATGACCAGAAATCCGCACAACCTCTGGTCCCAAGCTGTACGGGGATTAACTTGCGGTTGAGGGAGTTTACTGTACTTAAAATTAAAACAAAATGTATATTTGAGTTCAGCGCTGCGAAAGATTTCACACAATACCTCACATGCTATACAAAGATTTTTTTTTTCAAGTTACTTAGTAAGCCACTCTATATTTTCCCTAAATATATTTGTGACTGTTTAATAATCTGTAAATATGTGGCTCAATGGTGTTTTCTACTTCCCCAATTTGAACTTTCTATGTTTCATAATTTACGAGTAAAATGGCTGTGAGCTGTGACAGACAAACACAGGAGTGATCTTATAATGGCTCCGTTTTTATTAGCACTTTCCAACAAAGTTGAAAAGTGCTTATGCATTCGGTTTGTCTGTCCGTCTGTCCGCGCTCTAACTCTCGTAAATATATTCGGATTGTCATGAAATTTTTGGACGTTAATAACGTTTATCCGATCACGAACTCTATTGAAAATGAAGTTTCTGCCGTGATTGGTTTTTTTTACAGGGACAGTCAAAAGTTTTCCATTACATTACGGCCTATGGGGAAAAATCGTTTCAAATGAATTTTAAAGGTGTTACACCCTATCAAACATCTTCAAATTTATATGATTCTCCGAAGTGCACTAAAATATGTATTTTTTAAACTATGCAGCGAAAATAATAGTTATTATTCATTTACAGGGCCCCACAAAAGAATTCTAATATATAATAATAAAGGGGGGGGGGAATTGTTTGCGACATATTTTAATTGTGGTAAACGATTTCATATATAATCAAATTAATATACGTTGCTGAGGAATAGTATGAGTTATTTCATGCATAATACGTAGTGCATAGCATTTACAGGGATATAGAAAAGATTCCAAATAGTATAATCTGTCCGAAGTGCTGAATATTATGGGAGCTGTCAGATGGATGAAATACATTTTTTTTAAAGTATGATACACGCTTTTAAGTTTCATTAGATGTATGCATATTATATGATTTATATAAGTACTAATTGTTACACAATTTAGATATACAGGATTACAAAAAAGATCTCGGAAAGGTTACTGAATATGAGCATAATTTACTTAAAGGTGGTTTTTAACTATGTTATGCCTTTTTACATTGAACTGCATTTAGTTTACTAAGAAATGTTTGTAGAATATAGATAAAATGATACACAGGGTCACACAAAGAACTGGATAAATGGACGCCTTTGGATAATTTCTGGAAATTTGATTTAAGTACTTTAAAGAGAATTTTTTTAAAAGCTAAACTTTAGCAAAATATTTTCGTGCATTAATGGTACTATGTATTTTACAGGGCTGAGCAAAAGTATTCAAGTATGTTTCCATCTATTAGTATAAACTGATGAATGGAAAATTTCAAACACTTAGGCGTTTTCTTGCTAAACTAAATTTTACCATTATATAGTCTATATATTAACCGACATGTCAATACAGGGTTTTTCAAAAGTATTGGAATGCATATTTGGATATGGACAATAATACGTTATTTCGCTCGATAACGAAGTTTTGTGAAAGATTTTAAGATGCATTAGAAAATGCTTCATAAGCTATGCTTAACGCATGATTTTTCTTACTTGTTAGCACTATCCAATAAAGTTGAAAAGGACTTATGCATTTGGTTTGCCTATCCGTCTGTCAACGCTGTAACACCCGTAAATATACCCGGATTTTCATGCAACTGATAAAGCCTGTTTAGGGTCACCAAAGTATGTTTGTGTTGAATATGAAGTATGTAACGATTAATGGTTCATTTACAGGGGCTCTCAAAAGAGTTCGATTACATTATGTTATAAGAGTAAAAATCACTTGGACAGTACTTTAATGACATTGTGCTGTTTCAAATGTATCAAAATTGATATAAATCACTAAATTTCACTACGATCACGTTAAAACCGAGTATTCATAGCATTTTTTATTAATTTAGAGGGACACACAAAAGAAATCGATTTTGCGTAATAATTTTTGACGAGTGTTTTTAAATTCGGTATGTGCTTTTAAATTTAAATAGTTTTTTTGCATATTACTCTTTATGTATAAATTCTATACTTCATATACTGGACTGCACAAAAGTATACGCATACCATTTTCCTAATTAGAGGAAATTGCTGAATGAGTATTTTCAACTGAAAATATGTACCCCTTAAATGAATTACATTTTGGTATGCATGTTGTTAATAGATACAAATCTCTAGATCATGTACAGGGTTGCTCAAAAATGCACATTATTTTCCGATTGTAGATGGGAACAGCTGAAATTCAATTTTTACATGCGTTCTACATTTTCATATGGTGAAATGAGATGTGATATTTTTAATTTTTAAACGGTGTAGTTTTGTTACATTATTCTGAATGTGTTCGAAAGTACTTATTATTCTATGCTTGACGCATGATTTTTTCTTTTTTGTTCTGTTTAAGGACGGAAGCCTAAAAAGGAAAAAAAAATATATATATATATAACTAATTTTAAAAATCCAAGTATGCGAAATTACCCTGCCCCCCCCCCCCCTTTTTTTTTTTGTCGGTGCCTTCAATCGAAACATTTTTTTTTTTTTTTTTTTCAAAAAATTATATGACCTATAGATTTTTTTTTTTTTTTTTTTTTTTGCTATGCATTTGCAGTAAACGCTTTCCGTGGCGAACGCATTCGTAGAGAATTTTAAATGACTTCGTGGAAGCGCTTCTACTGTAGATAGAAATTTCACAGTTTATCTTCCACTGAAAATAAATAAATAAATAAATAAGTAAAATAAATAAATAAATAAATAAATAAAAGGAGCTATTGAATATCGTGAAAATAACTGCTTTGTGCAAAATGTGTTTCTGAAATCATATTATGGAATAAGTATCTGTACACTATATAAAAGGGAATTTGAATTACAAACATGAGGTCCATAGAAATTCTTATATCACATAGCCTTTTCAATTTGAAATACTTCCATGCTAACCTATTAACTCTTTATGCCCCGATGGAACTTTAATGTACCATTGAAATAACTTCTTAAAAAGTTAATTTAATCTTTTCGAGTCGGATTTTTTTTTTCAATTTTCAGAAAAATTACTTTTCCGTTTATAACATCAACACTATACCTATCCAAATAAATTAATTAAAGTTAAAAAAAAATATTACACTGTTTAAAAAAAAGTAATAAAAAGAATGTTGTTGTTTTGCGGAATATTTAATTCATATTTATATGACAATAGGCTAAGGAAGAATTTTGGGAGATGTTTAGAAATTATTGTATTACAATAAGATTTAACTGATATTACAATTTTCTAACACTTTTTGAAATAATTAAAATACTAACGCTTTATTGCTCATGATTCTTTCAGGAAATCCACCTGTATTTTAAATTTAAAGAGTGAAATTTATGTTTAAAATAAAAGAATTGCAAGCGATGCAAAGAGAATTTAGCAAATATTTATTATTATTATTACTACTCAATGCCTAAACATTAAAGAAATTATATATTAAATGCTTAGACACATACTAGCAATTGTCACATGTAAATAGTAACAAAAGTATTTGTTAAAAAAATAATACTCAAATAAAATACATGTACTACTATTAATACAGTGACAGCAAAAAAAAAAATCTTGACACTTACGATTTTACGATTTTAGACGTTTTGTTAAATATCTAGAAATATACATAAGGTACTATTCTGAAACTCCAGATATGTAAACAAAATAGTACAAATCATATATTTCCATGAAGTTTTTTGTCTAAAATCCAATAGGGGACCGTCAACAAATTGAAAAAGAACGAATATCTTTTGAATCACTCTGTCAAAACTAATGTAGCAGAAACATTCAAACTGCAGATTTTGATTAAATGGCTTACGGTAATAAACTGTGTTCCTTTATATGCGAATAGCATGAAGAGAAATTCTAGAGAAATCGTTGAGGTTTTTATAAAAATGGTCCCAAATTTTGCAAAGTCTTTTTGCTTATAATTTACAGAGTTCTTAATATAAAACAATGTTCTTTTCAGAAAATATGATGAACAACATTGTACACCCTGTAATTAAAATTAAAATATATTAATAATTGTATGAAAAAATGAGCAGGTTTACTAAATAAATTTTCACTGCGCATGCGTCAACTCTATAAAAATTTAATTTGCATATTGTGATAGCTAAGTGTATAGAGCAACTTTTGTTAAAATTTCTCAATCATAGCTTGAAAATAATGAAAATTATCATCGAAGGAATAAGATGAAAATCCGTTATTCCCAAAATAAAGCAAAAAGATGAGTTGCTGTATCCAAATATAGCTGTACGGGCAATATTGTGTAGACACTGATCAATGGAATATGGATTTCAGCCCCTCATGTTTTTGTTTCATTTTAGGATTATCGGATTTTGATCTTATTCTTTCGACAATAATTTTCAGAATATTCAAGCTGTAAGTGAGAAATTTTAACAAAAGTTGCTCTAGGCACTTAGCTAACACAATATGCAAATGCAATTTTTATAGAATTGACGCATGTGCATTGAAAATTTATTTAATAAAACTGCTCAATTTTCATACAATTATTAATATTTTTAAATTTTGATTACAGGGAATTATGTACAATTTTGTTGTTTCTTATATTTTCTGAAAAGAACATTGTTTTATATTAAGAATTCTGTAAAGCATAAGCAAAAAAATTTGCAAAATTTGGAACAGTTTTTAAATAAATTTTAATTTCTCTACGACTATACATGCTATCCGCATAAAAAAAACGCTATTTATGACCATAAGTCACTTAATCGAAATCTGCAATTTGAACGTTTTTGCTACATTAGTTTTGACAGGGTTATTCAAAAGATATTCGTTCTTTTTCAATTTGTTGACGGTCTCCTATTGAATTTTAGACAAAAATCTTAGCGAAAATATATGACTTGTACTATTTTGTTTTTATATCTGGAGTTTCGGAATTATTCCTCATGTATATTTTTAGATATTTAACAAAACGTCTAAAGTCGCAAATGTCAAGATTTTTTTTTTTTTTTTTTTTTTTGCTGTGACTGTAGTACACAAGATCTGTTAATCGATCGTAAATAGATAAATTAGTAGTAATGTAGTTTAGAATGAATTATAGATACTTTATTTTATCCTGTTCCAAAAACATTATTGGTTGTATGTAACAAAAATATTTTTAAAAGGATCATTTCTTCTCCAGTTTCATTTTTTCAGTTATCATTGTGTTGAATGATTATGCGGAAAAAAGAAAAAAAAATAGTTAAATAACGTTAAAAACCCAGGTATGCGAAATGACTCTGCCTCTCCTCCCCCCTCTTGCCGGCGCCTGTGATCGAAACATTTTTTTCCAAAAACTATGTGACCTACAGAACTGTCTTTTTACTATCCATTGATAGTAAATACTTTTCGTAGACAACGCATTCGTTGAGAATTTTAAATGACTTCGGGAAAGCACTTCGACTGTATAGAGCGAAATTTCACAGTTTATCTTCCATTGAAAGCAAAAAAAAAAAAAAAAAAAATTATTGAATATCTTGAAAATGACCGCTTTGTGCAAAATGTGTTTCTGAAATCATATTATGGAATAAGTATCTATGCCGTATATAAAAGGAAATCCGAATTATAAACATGAGGTCTCTAGAAATTCTGATATCACACTAGCAGTCTTCGCCCGCTACGCTGGTCGGTTTCTCTAAACGAATCTTGAATCAAATAAAGTGCATCTAAAAAAACTTAATATTTAATTAAACATCTATAATTGCCGTCTTATTTATATAATCTTAAATTATTCTGTTCAAAGTCGATGTTGACGACATAGTAGACAAAATGTCTCTAAAGTGGCTGAAGTACCTATGTTTAACTATTTTTAGTAGGTGTGTTATCTTGAATTTCCCGCTTTCATCTAAACCTGTAGCCGTTATGACAAAATATCTTAGAGGCTCTGGAGGTGCATAATTTGAAATAATGGTCAAAGAGCTTTCCAATGATATGTTACATAAGGGGTGCAGGCCAAATTTAGAAAATTCCTTCCCTCCCCAGAGTTTCAAGTATCACGATCCCTCGGTATAAAAGCTTCCTTTCTCTCCGAAATTAATATTATAACTAATATTTATCAGAAGGCCCCGTAAAAAAATCCAATCTGTAATGATAAAATACTACAGTTTCAAAACATTTCGAAAACTGTCCCCGGCGAGCGGGCAAATTGGGGTGCGGGAAGAAAAGTTCATAATTATCATCATCATCATAGTTATATAATCAGCATAGTTCTAAAAGCCATCCGAGGGCTTTCCGATGCTATGTCACATGACGGCTCCAAAAAAAAGTTTGGAATTTTTGGCACCCACTTTAACCCTCTCGAGGGTTTAAATTTTAAAATCGCTTAAAAACTTCTTTAATTAATTTTAATAGATTTATTTTCTGCAGTTTTACGCATCTACTTAAAATGACTGCTGAGATATGCCAAATATTCTAATATGTGCGACCTTCCTCTTAACCCCCTAAGGGGGGGGGGCAATTTCTAAAATCGCGGAAATATGTGTTTAATTATTTTTTTAGTAGATTTTTTTTCTGGAATTTCATTCGGCTACGTTAAATAGCTGCTGAGGTATAGGAAAATATTCCAGAATTTTCAACCCCCGTTTTCCCCCCTTAAAGGGGGAATTTTCAAAAATCCCATCTTAATGCACGCTTACTGCGTAGTGTGTATCATAAGAAGCAAATTTTCACCAATTTTCATGTTTCAACTTTTAGTAGTTCGGGTTGTGCGTTGATTATCAGTAAGTCAGGACAAACTATTTTATATATGTATTGATTACCTTTTCAATTTAAAATATTTCCATGTTAGCCTATTAACTCTTTATGCCCCGATGGTGCTTTCAAGTAACATTAAAATAACATATTAAAAAGTTAATTTAATGGATCGATTAGTAGTAATACAGTTTAGAAAGAACTATAGATACTTTATTTTGCTCCAAAATATTTTTAAGGATGATATTTTTCCAGTTGCATTTTTTAAAATTAACTTTACATTGGAAGATTGTGCGGAAAAAAGAAAAAAGAATAGTTAACCCTTTCACAGGTGGTATACAAAAGGAAACCTAATTATTATTTTACTGGCACCCAGAATATTTAATTAAAATTTTCCTTTTATAATATATTTAAAAGTAAGCAAGTACGTATTACTTACCCATCATACGTAGTATAAGGTAAGTCTTGCAATCGTTTTGAAAATCGAAAAATTTTATTTGACGGATTTACAATCCACATTATCAATTCCTTCAATTATCCTTCAATCCACATTAATGTTCCAAGGCCAGGCCGTATTTATATATTTATTTAAGTAGGTGAAAGGTAGCGGAGAATTCACAACATTCTTGAGTATTTCTACCTTTTATGATGCTTAAAACTTACAATTTTGATTCATATTTTGCTTTCTAAAAAAATTATATGCTGGATTTTTCTAATTAAAAGGTAAAGAAAAAAAATATAGTTTCTTAGTTTTTACTGTACAAAATCGATATGTGATACAAATTATATAATATGTGGATTTATTTTATGTTGATTAAAGTCTCAAAATAGCATAAACCGTGTAACACGACTGCAGATGAATTTTACACTTTGAAGATTAATCTAATAGTTAAAAAAAAATTATAGGCTTAAAAACAATTGCTAAAATTTACATTGTTTCTACCTTTATTGTAATTTTCTTTCAGAATGCAAGTTTTACTTATTTTATGGGTTATACTGATTATTGAAATTTCTTTTGATAATACGCTTTGCTCAATCTTGGGTCGCATATCAATTTTTTCCTTTTTGCTGATTGGCACAGAAAATTGTAACTGGGATTATAATAAAATTAGTACTAACCAATACTAACCTGTATTTCAAACTGGTGAGGATAATAATAATAAACAAGTATTTTGTGACAAAAATTATGTAATTATTTTGTTTAAAATTTTATATTCTTTCAAAATATGACCAGTATTTGGTGAAAAACTGCTATTTTATTTATTTATTTATTTGTAAAAGTAGTACAGTGTTGAATTCAAACACTTTTCTTGAGTAAGGACTTCTGTGACTCCAGGGGGAAGGGGGGGGGATCTCGTGACCACTGAAATCACAAAATTGAGTATATATACTCAGAATATTATGAAAAAAATACTAATTAAACTACTCATGTATGTAATAAAGGATCAGTCAAAATTTGCGGCGGAATTACAGTACAAAACCTGTAAAAATAAATAAATAAATAAATAAATAATAATAATAAAATAAATAAAATAAAATACTTTCAAATCTTCGGCGTGAAAAGACGAAAGCTTCACGCAGTTCGGCGAGCAGCAC
The DNA here is from genome assembly GCA_964019185.1 of Maratus speculifer. Lineage (NCBI taxonomy): Eukaryota > Metazoa > Arthropoda > Arachnida > Araneae > Salticidae > Maratus > Maratus speculifer. The sequence goes on from OZ025295.1 coordinate 209,068,917, forward strand.
TTTTCTTCCCCAAAAGCAAACGATTTCAATGTAACTAAAATTTGTTTGTTAATGACTTTTTAGAATGCGTGTAAATGATATTTAATAAATTTAAACTTAAAATGAGAGAGTTTAATACACACGCACGCGCATACATACACACACGTACACACACAGACAGTCAGACACACGGACAGACAGATATTTTTTAAAAATATCTTTTTTGGAATCGCTGACCCCTAAAACGAGTAAATCCGTCGAAAACCGGACGTCGAAAAAAATTTCGATTACAATACTTTCTTCGATTGAAGATAGAAGAAAGTAAAAAGAGGAAAAAACAGATTTTTACTAACATAAGGATTAAAAAAATAAATAAATAAATAAATAAAATTTAAAAGCAGGTGAAAATATTGATGTTTATGATGCACTATAACATAATAAATAAATAAATAAATTCTTGTGATAAAAATGAAATGCTCGTGAAGTGACAAACGTTTTTTTCTTCCTTTAATGTGGATATTATGAGCATAATTTTGTTTTGCTAAGTGCAGATCACAGATGTACACTGCACACTGTTTTCAGTTAAACATGTTAGCTGAAGATGAAAATATTTATTTGAGACAAAGGATCCGAAAAACCTGTTTTCTGATTAGACAGAACTTATTACTGCACTGTAAATTCCACTCGGTAACGTTTTCGAAAACTAAGAAAAGCTTTTATTATAGAAAAAATATATATATGATAAAATTATTATAAAAAATTAATTAAAAAACTTTTTATTTTTATAAATTCTTCTTTACATTTGAAAAGTAAATAATTTTGCGGGATGTACAATAATGTACTATAATGTACTAAAAGGTACTATAATTACGAACGCCCAAAATTCTAAAAAACGTTTCTTTATTTTTAGAAGCTTCACAAAAGAATTTATCGTTGAAATTTAAAGAAAAATTTATAAAAATAAATTTCTATTAGCTTCCGGTTTTTCCCCATCTTTTTTATAAGATAAGAAACATTTTTTAGAATCTTGGGGATTCGTGATTATAGCACATTTTCGTAAATTAAGAAACATCTGAAGGTTTCTTTCTTTCTTTTTTCTTTTCTTTCTTTTTTTTTCTTTTTTTTTATTCTTTTTTTTTTACAGTGGAGGTATTTTACAATCTTCTAAAGATTACAATAACAATAAATAATAAAGCAAACATCGTATTTCAATTCTTTAAATATACTGTAATCGGTTTTTAATATTATTCTATGTTATTAATTCTATTTCGCGCTTTCGCCAGAAGAATTTCTACATCGTCCGTCACCTCTTCCACTCGTCAAGCATTGTAAAAAATATCCTTTCTCGTCTCACCTTGGTTTTCCTTCTTTTCCCACTCGAAGAGATCCATTACACTTGATTGAATCCATCCATCTTATGAGGGCTCAGACAAAACGGGGATAAATAAAGCGACGAGGTCTTTTTTTATCCCTTTAGGAACCCAAATTAATCAGGTAGATCTCCTATATTGAGGGTGTATTCTGAAATCAACAAGAAGACCTTTAAGACGGCATGAAATATAAATATATAAAGCTTCTTTTATATTAAGAAAAAGGGAGCTCTTAAGATATTTTTCCAAACTTTTAAACAAGAGTAAAAAACACATCTCTACTAAAATAAAGATAAAAAAATAAAATTTGAAAGCAGGTGAAAATATTAATGTGTATGATCCACTATAACAAAATAAATAAGTAAATAAAATCTAATGATAAAAATGAAATACTCGTGTAGTGACAAATGTGTTTTTCTTCCTTCAATCTGGGTATTATGAGCATATTGTACGTTTTCGTAAAGAAAAAAAAAAAAAAAAAAAAAAAAAAAAAACATATTTTTTTAATTCAGTGTACATATTTTATAATCTACTGAAGAGTACAATAACAATAAATATTAAAGCAATTATCGTATTTGAATTCTTTAACCCTTTCGACCCCCCCCCTTTTTTTTAGAGAAAAATTATTTTTACATTCATAACATTAACGCTAGCCAAATTGATTAATTGGATTTTTGCAAATATTTAATTGTCTGAAACACAACGATTGTTTAAAAAATATATATTAAAATATTTAATTGCTAAAAAGGACGTCAAATGATAATAAAATACATTAAGAGATCTTAATAATTATTATTATAATTAATAATTATTAAGATCTTTTAATGTATTTTATTATCATTTGATGTCCTTTTTAGCAATTAAATAATTTAATATATATTTTTGAAATGTTTTTAATGGACGTATAAGAGAACTTCTGTTTATAATTTAACATCGATTGTTGTCGTTTTGAGTACTATTCAACTCATATTTATATAACAATAGGCCAAGGTAGTATTTTTTGGCTGTACTTAGAAAATATTACATTATAATAAGATTTAACTCATATTACAAGATTTTAATAGTTTTTGCGGCTTTAATATGCATGATTCTTTCAGGAAAGCAACTTTTATTATCAATTTTAAGAGTGATACACATATGTTTAAAACAAAAGAATCGCAAACGGTGCAAAGAGTGTTAAGCAAATGTTTTTATTATTATTAATACTAGATAACGTCAATGAAGTCATACAGTAAATGCTCAAATACACACTAACATTACTACATGCAAACAGAACAAAACTATTTGTTTAAACAAAATAATACATGTACTATTAATAGTACGCCAGACCCAAAAGTGTTACATGTATTATAGCCGGTTTTTAATATTATTCTATAGTATTAATTCTGTTCCACGCTTTTCTTGAGTTTCGCCAGCAAAATTTCTACATACTCCATCACTCCTTCCACTGTGTCAAGCATTGAAAAATATATTCTTCTTTTCTCACCTTGTTTTTCATCCTTTTCCCACTCGAAGAGATCCATTACACTCGATTGAATCCATCCATCTTACGAGGGCTCAGACAAAATGGGGATAAATAAAGAGATGGGTCGTTTTTATCCTTTTAGAAACCCAAATTAATCAGGTAGATCTTCTACGCTGAGAAAAAAATACAGTTCTGTAATCTAGAATCTAAACTCTGGCTCTAGAAAAAATAGTTCCATGTCATCCTTATAAATTCTAGTTGCCATTATATGAGAGTTCTAGAATCTACTACAGGAATTCAAGAGAGCTTTCCTTTATTCTCGTTGTAATACTTATTTAAAAAACTCAGCAAATAGATGCGAACACAAGAGGTTTGATTTAGTAACTATAATTCTAGTTTTTGAAACTATTTCCGAAATCAAGCTATAATTTCTCTTACTGAGACGAGTCAATATCGTTTCGTCACCTTGAAAACAAGAGACTAGAAATGTTAGGCGATTTCGGCTATTCAGCTTTGTAGTTCAACCTATTCGCATATTTCGGTCATCTATAATTCTAGTTTAGGTATTCAGAAAGTGACTAACTATTCATTCTAGGTGAAGGCAGTATATTTTTTTCTCAGTGTATATTGAGGCATTGAGGGTGTATTTTGAAATCATCAAGAACACGTTTTAGACAGGATGAAATATGAAATAATAATGTTTCTTATATAGTGAGGAAAAAAGGGCTTTTAAGATATTTTCCAAGCTTAAAAAGCAGAAGAAAAAACGCATGAAAATTTGAAAGCAAGTGAAAATATTAATGTGTAATGATGAACTATAAGATAATAAATAAATTTTTATGATAAAAATGAAATACTCGTGCAATGACAAATGATTTTTTCCTTTAATTTGGTTACTATGCAAATATACAGATATATGAGCAATTAAATATGCAGTTATACAAGTTGGAGAGAACGCTTGCTAATTTATCACCTGCGGTGAGCTAACAGAGAAATGTCTTAAAATTAATTTATTCATTTACTAGTTGATCTGCTCGGCATTTCCTGGGTCCGTGATAACCATGATTCATAAAAAAAAACCCTATAATATTGAAAAAAACCGATTCCATAAGCACAAAAACTCGAAAAACGTCAAAAATTACTTCGAAAATCGCATTAAAAATTAATGAAATTCAAAAATCGTAGCCGAGAAAATTTAGTGAATTAGGCTAAAAGTTTGAAATAGTTTTCTTTTTATCAATGTCAAGAAATAGTTTCAAAAATTGAAAAAATGCTAAAAATCGCATTAAATAATTTTATAAAAATTCAAAAATAACTACATGAATTCCGAATAAGCTTTATTGAAAAGAGAACTAAATTTAATGTAGTGGTTTAAAAGAATGAAACCGTATTCCTTTCTTTAATGTGGAAAAATCGCCTCGAAAAATACAAAGAACGCTAAAAATCTATTAAAAAATTAAATAAAAAAAATCTAATAAAAAAATAGAAAATCGGGCTTCGAAGTGCAAAACTTCATATACAGAGATACCTTCACAAAATCAGGCTGAGTTAAATAAAAGAATGTATTATAATATCATATTAATAATAATGTAGCAAAACTGTAGACGCGAACCCTTTTTTACGTGAAATGTTCTAAATTAATAATTTAAAACAGTAAAATAAAAATAAATGTTGATACTTGAGTAGTATAAGCTATTAATTTTAATCTATACCTAAATTATAAAGAGGTAAATATTGTTTATTTGTAGGGGCTAATCTCTGGAACAACCTAACCTATTTCAAAAATCATGGCACCAAAATGATGGTGTTCACCCCGAATAAAACATAGGCTAAATCTTATATCGACGTCACTAACCCAAAGGGGGAGGGGGAGGGCAGGAGCAAAACGCATTCTAAAAATGCGATTTTTGTGTTATTAAAGGTCCTAGAAACGAGAAATTTGACATGTTAATTACACAGTAAAAAATAATGACCCAAATTGGGTTGAAAGATTTCTGGGTACAGAATTGTTCCAATTTGGAAAGTTCAGTTTGTAGCACAAAATCGTTTTAAATAAGTCTGATTTTTAATGACATTAAAACAATTAAAATATCTTAGATAGTATATACATTATACCTCAGAAATTTTGATTAATTTAATGTTAATAAAGATCTGCTCTGTTTTGAAACATTTTGGGTTATCTATTTAGGGAAAAATACTGTACCATTTTGGAATCCTTACTGTACCATTTCAGGAAAATTACTATACCCAGAAATATTTCAACCCAATTTGAGTCTTCATTTTTTACTGTGTACTTATTAGATATAAATGATTTCTACACTGTTAAAAATTTTGCTTTAGTTTGAACCAAACTTTGGTGCTCAGTAACTGCCACCGTAAGATGGTGAAATCTAGACCCAAAATTTGGAGCTTCCTATTTAAACGTCGCTCCAACTATTGGAACTATGCTTCAAAATGAGCTCCATATATTTTGGTTCAAGCTTTCACCATATTACAATGGCAGCTATTGAGCACCAAAATTTGGTTCAAACTAGGACAAGATTTTTGACAGTGTACAAACATTTCCTAAAACGATATAAAACTTAAAAAGGTGTTAAAATGCACGAAAAAAGTTTGATGAACGTTCAAAATTTCGACTTTTAAGCAAACTCGCTAAGTAAGGAGCGATTTAAAAAATAATGATGCCGAAATAATGGTGACAGTCCTTGCGTCAATATAGATTATGTCTCATATCGATGCCATTACCCCAAAATGGGGTAATGTCAAAAGTGGCTTGGACCCCAAAGGGGGTCCAGGGCAAAAAACATTCAAAAAATTATCTGTTACTGAAGGGCTTAGAAACATGAAATTTAGCATGGTAGTTACTTATAAGATTTATAAATGATTTCTAACAACATTTCCTCAAAAATTTGAAAATTAAAAAGGGTGAAAATGCGCGAAATACGTTCTAAAAACTTTCTAAATGGCGATTTGTAAGCAATCTCAGCAAGTATGAAACCCATTTCGAATGTAAACTGGTGATGATAGAACCTGTTAATACATAAAATAAACATAAGCTATATTTTATGTCGGTGAAACTATCAACAGAGGGTTGCAGAAGCAAAAAACATTCAAAATGGTAATTTATATTGTACCAAAGAATTTAAAAGTGAAATAAGTTCAAAAAAATTCCTAAATTTCGTTTCCTGTACAAGTTCAGGGAATAATAAACTGATTATAAAAGCAATGGTAGCGAATCATAGGTGATACTCTCTTATCCTCCATAGTCTATATTCCACTTCAACATTTGCATTTTATGTTAGTGCCACTACCCCTAGAGTGATGGTAGACGCTAAGAAAAGAAAGTTGGAATTTGACATGATGGTTTTTTTAAGATGTACTAAGAAGGACATACTAAGAAGATTGTTTCTGAAAAATTAAATACTTCAGGCGAATACCGAAAGAAACGTATGAATTGAGCACAAAAACTTCAAAATATTTTCTAAATTATCATTTAATTTGAATTAGTTTTAATTCTTCTTATTATAAATCTCATTTCGGAATAATGCAGTGTAATAATGATATTTAGTCGAACCGTGGCTTTAATGGAAATTTTTGAATTATTCCTAAATATATTATTACTTCTAATAAAAATCACGCGTACAAATATAATGTGGAATATTTCAACTACTACGTGAGCAAAGCGGCGGGGTTTTCTAGTGTTATTATATATTTATATAGAACTAAACACTCCTGTGAATGTAATTTTTTGTAATTACAGCATATCTTATCCAGTAAACGGTTAAAAACCGATGTACAAAATTCTTTTTTACATGCAAAAATCTCGTTCCGTAAAATAAAAAAGCGTAACGAAAAGCTGTAAGGTATTTTCGAAAATTATATTTTTATCAATAAATTATTTTTTTAAAAAAAAACGTCTCTTTTAAACGGAATTTGTTTTCGCTATATCTTCAGCGTGAAGTAACATGATACTTCAATTGGTTATGTAAAACAGGATGACGAGTGATCAGGGAAAAATAGAGCCGAAAAAGTATACTAGTATTCACTCTACTAGTACTCATACTAGTATTTTGTTAAGGCTGTTATCAACTGTTCTACTCAACAAGAGTAAAACGTTTTGACACATTTATAAATTCATTTTTTAACAGGAAGATATAAAATTGGAATGCCTGACTATGGAGGCGATTTCGAATTGAACTCAGATTTCCCTTTTATGATAATTAAATTACCTACCAAGTTATAAGCTATTTCGATCGCACGATCACGCATTTTTCTCCCTTTCATTGACTAGTTCTTCTGTTTTCATTGGAAAATGCGGTTCGAAACATCATTTTTAACGGCTTGTTCTGAAATATCTATTGCATTTGCAAAAATACAGAAAAATGAGTGCGATTAGATAGTTTCTGAATAACAACGCCTGCTAGTTTTATGCATTTCCGAACAAAAATAAATTAAAACTTATGTAACATAGTTACCAAATTTGATTTAAAAACACCCTTAACGAAAACTTCCCCTTCGTTAATCTCTTTATATTATTGGAAGTATTTCCTATAAGAAAATACTGATAATTCTTTTTTGACTGTGTTTTTCCCTGACCGCACTCGCCACCCTCCAGATTATATCAGGCTTCCAGGAGAGGGTAGACTTACCACTGAGCCCGACAATTATAATACGGAGAGGTAACTAACTATTCTGATACAATTACAGTCTAGTCTCTCTACAACGAAACTCCATACATCGAATTTCTCTATATAACGAATTATTAGTAGGAACGATCTCCTTTTCGCATGATTACATTAAAAACAGTCTCTATATAGCGAAATATTTATCTCCATATAACGAAATTTTTCATAAATTGGTCATAAAAAGCAGTTTTAAAAAGCTTCGAAATCATATGGAATCAATTTTCCATCACTTATTTTTGATTTATCGTCAGTGCTGAATTTATTTATTTATTTATATTAATTCTCTCCTTGTTTTTTAAATCCAACGAATTAATCCTACCTCCCACATACCTTTCCACATCTTTCTCAAAGCAATGTCAATTGGATTGATACATATGTAAGAGAGGAATCAATGAGAGGCACATAAGAGAGGCCTTCAAATGGAGGAAAACGTTAACTACAATTTTTCATTCCTTGGTAAAATTTGAACTTTTTTTGAGGGCGTAACAATTTTGAAATAATAATAAACAAAAAATTACAGATTTCTTCCTCTGAAATTAATACAAGTCTTCCTTATTTGATTTTCATTAAGCTTTCAAAAAAATGTTTATTCTCTTTTTTGAAACAGCTTAAATAATTAAGAAATAAAATGTTAGGTTAATATTTACTTTTAAAATCTTCAAATTCTTAATTCAAAAGATAAAAAATAATATTTGTTCAAATTTCACACATTAAATACGATTTTTAACATCATTCTCTATACATAGAATTTCTCTATATAACGAATTTTTTACTGGAACGGTGGATTTCGTTATATAGAGACTCAACTGTATTTCCAAAGATTTTCCGACGAAAATCTTTGGCAAAACATAGATTTCCTCTCATAGGATAGTATGGGTAGAAATTTTCAAATTGAATTTTCTTTTAAAGTTAAGACGAAATTGCTACAATTTTTACTGATTTATATTCTTTTATTAAAAATCTATTGATTTTACTCAAATTCTTCGCAAGTTTTTAATTTGATATTAGTTTAAAAGGAAATTTTCGTTAAACTCAACAAAAAATAAAGAAACATTTGTTAAATATTTCGCAAAAAAATATCAAAAAGGTATGAAAAGAATAAAAAATAATAATAAGTTTGCGAAGAAATTCGAAAAAATGCTTGTAATAGTAAGAAAAATGGAGGACTCATTACTTGCGCGCATTGAAAAATGTGATGCTGTCCCGGCAGAAAGTTGATCGGTGTGTAGGCTTTCCGAATTATATATGGAGCTCAGTGAGACTTACTTATCACCCAAAATTGATGGCCAAAAAATCCTTATTTTCAAGGCCGGGAAACTCACTACATTTCCACAAAACAGATTTCCACAAACCGGAGAATCTCAACAGTTTTCTGGAACTGCGATTCCGTGACACTTGAGATTTGGATGACGCCTGCGACCATTTGGATGTCAGTGCACGTTATTCTTCCACCATTCCCTTGGGTAATAAGAATGGTCTAGCATTCTGTGAGAAACTTTCCACTGCAGACGATACTATTCCCAATAACAATTTTATTCCCAATCTTATTTGTGAGAATGAGATGGGTGGGCGTTAGTCAAGTTTGACGGATCAAGCTGCCATTGTTATACAAAACCAGCAAATAAATAAATAAATAAATATAAATTTAAAAAAAAAATGTAATTTAACAAATTACAACGAATATTTGGAAAATTATATTTTCAAAGACTAAAATTTTAGACTTTTAAATAAATTCTATATTTAAAAAAATTATAATAATAATAAACATCATTTTTATGAAAATTAAAACGTGGTTTACGTAATAACTAAGTCCTATATTACGGATGCCATAATTAATTTTCCAAAAATTAATATTCCTGTGTCAATCTTGTAAAAAATTTTAAATGAAATTTTAGTTTTACAATATTCAGAACTGCAAATGTTTAAACTTCTAAGCACCGTCTTATAGAGATCTTTAGTATAGAGTTCTTTAAACCGTCTTATAGAGGAAAAAATGTACTTTTAAATGCAGTTTGTTTGAAAGCTGTGTCTGAATTTGTTTTTAAGTTATTAATTTTTTTGTAGTTTTTTTTTAATATTTTTTGTCATTGTGGCACAGAAGTATTCCATTTTTGGACATTAAACATGGACCAATTAGAAAACAAATGAAATAAAAAACAGAAATATTCCATTTTTGGACATTAATCACGACCAATCAGAAAATGAATAAAATAAAATAAGTTGCGGAATTCAACCAATAAAAAGATTTAGATTTATAGTTCATTCCCAATAGTTATTTCCCAATTCTCTACCGAGGACAAAAACTATTTTCCAAATAGTTAAAAAAAATCTTAAGCCACAAATTAATGTTTGACTGTTTTATTTTATTTTTTTACAGTTTTAAATAGAAGAAACGGGTTTTTATTACGCGTTTGTTATGTTGAGTTGTGGCCCTTGCAGGTTAGTATAATTCAGAATTAGCCCTTTATTTATTTCATTTTTTTTTAGTTCTGGTAGTTGTTTGAAAAGAAGGATTTTTTAAATTCTTTTCTGTACAAAATAAAACTCTTCTGGTTCACATAATCAACGTAAGAAGCTTACAATTGTTGAACAACCTCGTGCTCTGACGTTATAATAATAAATTTTTCCATTAAGTCGTAAAACCTCAGATTTACAAAAATCAGGGCAAACTATCAAAAGCCTTTTAAAAAAGCAAGCAATTTACCACATGCAAACACGTCAATACGAAAAATTGGTTCGAAAAAACCGAGGAAGACATCAGCATGTCTGATTATTTTTTAGAACGTCGCATAATGTTAATACCGATTATAACAACTGCAGAAAAAAAACAAGAAAGAAAAATCATACGTAAAGCATATGTTATGAAGCACTTTTGAACACATTCAGAATAATGTAACAAACAGCACCCTTTAAAAAAATTAAAATATTATGTCTCATGTCACCATATGAAAAAGTATAATTCATTTCAAAACCGAATTTTAGCTGTTCCCATCTACAGTTGGAAAGTTATTCGAATTTTTTAGCAGCCTCGCATATGATATAAAGATTTGTATTTATTCCAAAATTTAATTCATTCCGAAATTTAATTTATTTAAGAGATACACATATTTCAGTTGAAAATTCCCCTTCAACAATTTCCTCTAACGGTATTCGAATACTTTTGTGCAGCCCTGTATATGAAGTATAGAATTTATGTATAAAGAGTAATGTATAATATGCAAAAAAATAATTTTAAAGGCGCATACCGAATTTTAAAACGCACACTCTAGCAATCATTACTGAAAGACAGTACTGTAAACGATTTCTTTTGAGTGTCCCTGTAAATTAATAATGTGCTATGAATTCTCTGTTTTAATGTGATCGTAAAGAAATTCAATTATTTATATCAGTTTCAATATATTTGAAACAGCGCAATATCATTAAAACACTCTCCAAATGATTTTTTCTTATGTACCATAATGTAATCGAATTTTTTTGAGTGTCCTTGTAAATGAACCATTAATCCAAGGTACTTCATATGCAATACCAAACATGCTTTGGTGACCCTAAATAAGCTTTTTCAATTACATGAAACTCCGAACATATTTACAAAAGTTAGAGCGTGGACAGACGGATAGACAAACCGAAGCATAAGCACTTTTCAACTTTGTTGGAAAGTACTAAAAAGAAATATTGCTAATGATTGTATCAGTAAGGACCATCTGTCACAAACTTTACATTTTTCTATAAACGTCAAGTGTTTTTTTTTTTTTTTTTTTTTTTTTTTTTCTGGCACTATACTTTAATGATTGTTGATGTTGAATCCATATAAATCGTTTCCTTGAAGATATTATAATGCATTATAAGTTATGCTGTGTTTAATGGATATTAGAAGAAAGCTAACTGTCTGTTAACCAAATCACTGAATCAATTGCAAAGCGTAATGAGATGAAATATAAGACAAAATTGATAGATTTATAGCAAGCTTTATATCAAAAATTCTATATTTTATTGGGTTTTGGTGTTTGTGTGTGTATGTGTGTGTAAGTATTTATCTTTGTATCAATATGTGTACTTATTTTATGCAATAAAAATAGAATAATATAAATACACAAACTTTTATATACATAAAAAGAAGTCCTAAAACGCATGTTATTCAGTTTTGTAAATCAAACACTAGGCATTATTTCTATGTTACATTAAAAAATATCGTCTTCTATAACAATAAAGAGAGAAGTTCGTGAGTGTGTCATCCAGGGCTGCGGAGTCGGAGTCGGGCCTATTTTTGAGCAAAGGAGTCGGAGTCGGAGAGAAACAAGCCGACTCCGACTCCGGGTTCTTTCTTTAGATAGTTTGAAGCGAAATTAAACCAGTTATATCTAAGTTTAAATCCATAAAAGGAGTTATGAATTTTTTAGTACTTTCCAAAAAAGTTGTAAAATGCTTATGCATATGGTTTGTACACGGTAAAAAAAAATTCAAGAGGTTACTAAAATTTTTTTTAGTAAATTTGTATTCCATAGAATTTTTTAATAACCATTACAAACTTTTTTTTTTTTTTTTTTTTTTTTTTTGCAAGTGAAACAAACATTTATTTTGTAAACTGAACAAAAGAATTTTTTGTATAACTAACTTAAAACTTTTTAGTATGAGCCACCAAGCAAATTTTAGTAATAGCTCCAAAATTATTTTTAGTAAGCATTACGTGTGCCCGAAGGGCAGGAGCTTCCTACGAGCTGCATCCAGTGGGTAAGAGGACAGACTTCTGAAGCGGAAGATTTTTGGCAAAGCCGCAATAGATGGCAGCACCAAACATTGACATCTGCTCTATTTTGACATGTCTCTAAAGTGGAGGGAAAGTCCAGAGATCAGTACCCATGGTAACTGCTACGACAGGATTTTCATAATCCATTTATTTAACGAGTACTTACACCGCATACACTCAGTGCGTACTTGGTGGTGTCGGGCATCGAACCCGAGACCTTTCAGCCTGGAGTGCTATGACCACTAGGCTATCACGGGCACACCAAGTGAGTTTCAGTAATAGCTATTAAAATTATAAAACTATTAACTCTATTCGTTGCTAGCTTTTATCTAGTAATCCTTACAGATTTTCTTGTAACCGAGTAAGATTACAAAAAAAAAATTTAGTAATTGCAAGGATCACTAAAATTTTTTAGTAGATTGACCCTTTTTTTTTCAATGTAGGTCCGTCTTTCTAAGTTCTAATTCCGGTAAATACACTCGGGTTTTCATGCAATTGATAAAAGTTATTTAGATTCACGAAAGCATGTTTGATATTGCATATGAAGTATATATGATCGGTTCATTTACAGGGACACTCAAAATAATTCGAATTCATTATGATATATGGATAAAAATCGTTTGGAGAATATTTTAATGACATTATGCTATTTCAAATATAATGAAACTGATATAAATAACTGAATTTCACTACGATCACGCTAAAAAAAGTTTATTCATACAGTGGCGCCAACTTATATGGGTCCATGGGGCGCGAGTCCACCCAATAATTTGATATCTCTATTCGCACATTATTAATTGACAGGGACACACAAAAGAAGTCCGTTATAGTACTGCTTTTGCGAAATAATTGTACGTTTATTAAGAGTTTAATAAGAGTACGTTTTAAAATTAGGTATGCGTTTTTAATTTAAATAGTTTTTTCATATTACTCTTTATATATAAGTTCTATACCTCATATACAGGGCTGCAGAAAAGTATTCGCATACCATTTTCCTTAGTAGAGGAAATTGCTAATGGGGAATTTTGAACAAAAACATATGTATCTCTTAAATGAACAAAAATTTTGGAATGCATGTTGTTAATAAATATTTATATCGTATACAGGGTTGCTAAAGATTAGGATAATTTTCTGGTTTTAGATGGGAACAGCCGAAATTCGATTTTGAAATGCGCTTACATTTACATATGTTAAAATTAGGTATAATATTTTAATTATTTTAAACGGTGCATTTACATCATACTGAATGTGTTAGAAAATGTATTCTAATCTATGCTTGACACATGATATTTTCTTTCTTTTTTTTAGGCTTCCGTACTTATAAAGTGAAAACGGAATCATTATCAGATCACTGTCATGTCTGTCTGTCCGTCTATCATAGGCATTTTACTCATAAACTACGAAACGTCGGAAGCTCAAATCGGGGGAAGTAATAAATACTATTGACCCACATATTTACAAATTATTAAAAATTTACAAATATATTAAGGAGGGGGTAAGGGGGCTAATTAACCCATTAACGCCGAATTATTTTCTTTGCTAAAATTTAAATTTTTTATTTCCCACCACTTTTAAAATCAAATTAACTTTTATCTAAATTTATGGAGGATTCTGTCTCGTGAAAGAAGGTATATATTTACCTTCCTTTTTACTGGTGGGAAAGCCGCTTTCTTGCTGTTTTTGTAACCGTCCTCAAACGAGGACGCTGGGCGTTAATGGGTTAAGTTACTTGAATAAAAAATACTTTCTTTGTACATCAAGTGGAGTATTGTGTGAAAGCTTTCGTTACGCTGAAATCAAAAATATATTTCTTTTAATTTTAGGTGTTATATCCTCTAAAATACAGTGCAAAAATGTGTCCCCTTCTCCCCCGTCTAATTCCGAATCTACTGAAAATAAAATTACGAAAAAAATTAAGGTCATAGATATAACATTAAACCTTGCAAAAAAGAAAAAAAAATACTATGGCGATTACAGTATTGTCGTTGCGTAATAATTGCTGGAGAGTATGTTTTGAAATTCGGTGTGCGCTTTTAAATTTAATTACTTTTTTTGCATATTAGTCTTTATGCATAAACTCTATACATCATACACTGTAAAAAAATGGGTCGATCTACTAAAACAATTTTAGTAATCCTTGTAATTACTAAAAAATTTTTAGTAATCTTACTCGGTTACAAGGAATCTGTAAGAATTACTAGAAAAAAGCTAGCGACGAATAGAGATAATAGTTTTACATTTTTAATAGCTATTACTAAAACTCACTTGGCGTGGCCCAGATAGCTTAGTGGTCATAGCACCGAACTCCAGGCTGAAAGTACCTGGGTTCGATGCTGGCCGCCGCCAAATATGCACAGAGTGTAAATAAAGGGATTATGAAAATCCTGTCGTAGCAGTTACTATGGGTAATGATCCCTGAACTTTCCCTCCCCTTTAGAAACATGTCAAAATAGAGTAGGTAGCAATGTTTGGTGCTGCCATCTGTTACGGCTTTACCGAAAATCTTCCGTTTCAGAAGTCTCTCATTTTACCCACTGGATGCAGCTCGAAGGAAGCTCCTGCCCTTCGGGCACACGTAATGGTTACTAAAAATAATTTTGGAGCTATTACTAAAGGTGGCTATTATCCATTGGTGGCTCATACTAAAAAGTTTTAAGTTAGTTATACAAAAAATTCTTTTGTTCAGTTTACAAAAGAAATGTTTGTTTCACTTGCAAAAAAAAGCTTGTAATGGTTACTAAAAAATTCTGTGGAATACAAATTTACTAAGAAATTTTTAGTAACCTCTTCAATTTTTATTTTTATTTTATTTTTTTTTTTTTTTTTATTTTTTTTTTTTTTCAGTGTATACAGAGCTGCAAAAATGTATTCAAATACTAAACTATTTATTAGAAAAAAGAAGAAGAATTTTCAACTGAAACATACGTATCTTTTAAATGAACTAAATTTTGAATTCATGGTGTTAATAGATGAAAATCATTTCTATATCATATACAATGCTGCTGGGAAAAAAAAAAAAAAAATCGGATAATTTTCTGATTGTAGATGGGAATAGCTGAAATTCAGTTTTGAAATGCGTTATATATTTCCATATGATGAAATGAGACGTAATAATTAATTTTTTCAACGGTGCAGTTTTGTTACATTATTCTAAATGTGTTGGAAAATGCTTCATGCTTGCCGCATGATTTTTTCTTTCCATTGAATTTTTTTGCTCTGGAGGACTCGAATTAACATCAAAATTGTAACAATTTCCACTTTTCTAGTTCGCAGATCCGAAATAGTAAATGTCTGTTTTGTTTTCTCCTTTATAATTTCGATAGTTGGATTTTTCGGGTTTGTGGGACGTTAAGTTGAAAAATTTGTAAAATAAAAAGCATTTTTTTCCTTTTTTTTCTTTTAAAGCTCTAAGAACTAAGTTAGAAAAGTGAAATAGCGAAATTTTCGCCTTATTTTTCTTGCGTTTGCTCAAAATTTTAACCAACAGCAACATTGGGATTTTAGCCAGCCAGGAGTCGGAGTCGGAGTCATTAAAATTTCCGGAGTCTGAGTCGGCCATTTTTCCTACCGACTCCGCAGCCCTGGTGTCATCGCTGCTCTGAAGAGACCGCTGCACATAGAGTTACAAAATTTGAAGGGAAGCTACTTCTGTATGTGAAGTTTTGCACCTTGAAGCCCGATTTTCAATATTTTGGATTAGATTTTTTTATTTAATTTTTTAGTCGATTTTTAGCGTTCTCTTTATGTTTCAAGGCGATTTTTCCATATTAGTGAAAGTAATACGATTTCATTAAATTTAGTTCTCTTTTCATTAAAGCATATTATAATTTCTGCAGCGATTTATGAATATTTAAAGAATTTTTTAATGCGATTTTTAGTATTTTTTCGCATTTTGTGGCTATTTTTTGACATTGATAAAAGGAAAATTTTTTCAAAATTTTAACCTAATTTATTAAATTTTGTCTGCTACGATTTTCTTATTTCATCGATTTTTAAAGCGTTTTTCAAAGTAATATTTAACGGTGTTTTGAGTTTTTTTTTTCGCTTTTAGAATCTATTTTTTTTTCATTTTTCTCAATATTATAGGTTTTTTTATGCATTATGCTTATTACGGACCTGGGTAAGGCGGGGGGTCAGTTAGTGTGCTTGATATAGTATATAAAAGAAAGTCAATTCAATCAATTGTCTGCACATTAAATCCCTGGATTAATCATAAAACTTATGATATACATAAAAGCATGTACTTCATACCTTTGTCTTCTCAGACAAAATCAAACTGTATACAAGTGATGTCGTTTCTAATCTGAAAGTAAGCACTCATTCGATGCGTAGGTTTTTGGAATATTAACCATGGAGTAAGTATTAAATGGAATAAATACATGGTAACTTCGTTTTAGTGAGTGTTAGCTCAATTCCATAAATACTGACATTTTTGCCAGTCGTTGTTGTTGGTCTTTGAGTGGCTAAGACAACAGAATGAATTCAAAGATTTGGAATTTCTTCATGGAATAAAAAGGCATCTGTTTAGCTTTAATCTTTTATTGACAACAAATTAACTGGAACAGTTCCCATTGAAATACCTAAGCTAAATCTTATTCATAGTAAATATTTAGCCTCTTAATGGTCGCATTACATTACGGTTTAAAAATTCAAAATTCATTTTTCCCAACACTTTTTTGAAAAAAAAAAATATCTTATTTAATGACAATTAAACCGATACCAGAATAAAACCAATTACACTATTTTATAAAACTGGTGGGAATTAAACAATTCTGAATAAAAGATATGAAGCTTGCAGCCAGTGAATGTCTCGGGTGGGATGATTAAGTGGTTAAAGAAATTTAGAATCAAACAAGCTGACTTCATGAGAGAACTACAGGTAGCGGAGGTGTCAAAAAGCTGAAAAATCATACAAAAATCTCTAAAATCTGCATTTTCGCGAATGCTCTTGCCTTTTTTTTTTGATCAACTCACAAGGATACAATTCATGACGTCGCGCGTTTTTAATTGGTAAAAGAACAAGAACGTCACGCGAAAAGGCCCAATGAAAATAATTCTGCAAAGAGTGCTGCCAGAAACGCGAATGAGCTAAAATATGAGGAGTAAACAAGAAATCCTAAGGTGGAAAAAACTTTGAAATAAAATTGAGTAAAAAAAAAAAAAAAAAAAAAAAAAAAAAAAAAGATTCTTTTAAAAACATTTAAATTCATAATAAATAATAGAATTCGGACAAAAATGATGATTCAATTTAGGAATAAATTAAAAGCTTTATATTCAAATAAAATGATTAAGACATTAATTTAAGGAGAATTAATTAGAATTAATGGTAGATATTATTAAAGAACAGAAAATTAGTGAATATGCCGGTAATTTAGAATAATAAAAAGAAAATAAAAGGAGATATCGCGAAGAAAAAATTAATAATGTAACATATATATTTATATATATTTTACATTTATTAAACTTGACATAACTGTATATGTCAGCTAAATTTTATCTGTGATATCAAAAATGTCATCATCCAAATACAAATAAAATTCAGTGAATTTCCTGTGCGGAACAACATGATACATCAGTTTAATAACTGAAACAATAGATTCTATCAAACTTTCAGGTTATTGCAGTTTTACTCATCACAACAAAACGATCCCCAAAAACCTTGATTTATAGAGAAACTGGATACTTCGCCGCAAAATACATATACCCAACGCGGAGAATTGAAACTGTTTTCCGGAATTGCGATTCTGTGACAATTGAGATTTCGATGACGCCTGAGACAATTTGATGACAGTGCACGCTATTCCCCCCCACTGTTCCCTTGGGTAATAGGATTGTTCTAGAATTCTGGCTGGAAACTTTCCGTACTAAACAACTCCTATAACGGTATTATTCCCCAGTCGTATTGCAGGAAATGAGATGACTAGACGTTGGTCGAGTTTCAAGGATCACGTATATCTTCCAGATCGCCGTGGTTTCGGAAAATGAAACACCGTGTCATGTTACCTCACTATTTGCCGTTAAATCTAATATAAATCATTTTTGTAAAGATTTTGTATTACATTGGAAGTATGAACGTAAAATGAAGTCTACGAATTTAACAATGTTTGTAAAAATACTAGTATCTCTAATTATTCTAAACTTTCTTACCTCGGATAAAAGTTCTTTTCTCTTTTATCTGTAATATCTCATCTTAAATGGCAGTTGGCGTCGATGATTTTAGGAGATTTTTTAAGTATGTAAATTTATCCATTTTACTTATTTCATCGTTGTCATGAATAGCTGATTTAAACTGATTATAAAATTATTGCCAGTTTTCTAAATTGCCATCGAATGTTCAACTTTGTCAGGTTAACACAAATTCTATGCTCAGCCATCAGAGGCAAATTGGTGTTCATATTACTAAAGGTAGCAGCCAAATTTGAAGCAACATTACTTTGCCCTTTCTGTAAATTTTAAACTTTGCGATTCAATTTAATTTTCACAGAAATATACTTCTCTCTATACTCTTGGTTTGATTCAAAATCTGACTCTAAAATTTTTTAACCTTTTATTTCTGCTTGCTTCAATACATATACACAATTCAAGAATTGATTTTCTTTATCATTAATTTACGCTAATGACTCTTCTAACGAAAGCATATTAATTGTACCATCATGATTTTCAAATACATCATTGATATTATGCATGAGCTTCATTGCGTTAGTCTTAATACTTTTCCGTTTTAATTTTAAAGCATCTAAACTTTTGATTTTAATATTTTCAAAGGAAATAAATACTTATCAAACAAACAACATATCTATTAATTAAAAATGTTAAATTATACTAATTTTATTGAATTTGAATAAAATTATATACATAGTTATTTAGTATAATATAATGCATTAACATAACTTAGTAGCTGCTATTTCCGAAGGTTGTATACACAAGATAAGTCAGCGCAAATCTATAAGTAAACAAAGTTTAGCTTCGTTAAATATTGTTTGTCCTTTTATTGTGATCAACCGGAGAGTTCTACCGTATAATGTTATTTCACGCCTACTTTTTCAAACTTCATATTTCTTCAATGGCACTATTTTTTTAAAGTGGTAAAACTCCCATAGTTTTTATGTTTCACATTAAAGTAAAAACAATGGAAATTCAAAAAAGTCAAAGTGCCAATGAAGAAATCTGAATTTCAAAAAAGTAGGCATGAAATAACATTATACGACAGAACTCTCCTGCTGATCTAATAAAAGTGCCACTATAGACACTCAGCGGATGATTATTTCTTTAAAATTAAATTAAATTTTTTCTATGGATAATAAAGGAGATTCTTTGTTTTCACAGTAAGAAATCTCATGCATCTCAAAATACCTAGGCAAGCTATTCAATGACCTGTAAAGTTCTACAATGCAGTTGCATTAATTCTGTTGAAAAATTAAAATTACCGTATTTACTCGTGTGTACCGCGCACCCCGTACTTTACAAGAAAAAAATGGCGATTTTTTTTTAAATCTCGTATATAACGCGCACCGTAAATTTCATATGCAAATGAATAAATGACTAAATGAATTTTAGTAAAGAAAGTCGAAAAAACATTACACGAGACAGAGAACAAGGCCAAAAATACATTTTTAGATTTCGGGTAGAGACTAAATGACGGCAGTGAGAATTGCGAATTGGTGTTTAAATAATCTTAATAGCTCTGTTGCACAAAAAAGTGCAAGGAGTGAAAAAAAGATGCAGTATTACTTCAATTAAGTAAGATTTTCCGAGTGATTATGTCTTCTTTGAATACATTTCATGATTCATACGTATATCGTGCGATTACATCCAGCAGTAAAAAAATATTCCGTGTATAACGCGCACATAGGAGTTTTGCCCAAATTTTTTTTAAAAAAAGTGCGCATTATACACGAGTAAATACGGTAGTTTGAATAATACTGTACATTTATTTCATGTTTTCTCATGTCTGCAGGGCAGTATGACCTGATGGTCAGTCAGAACTGTCAAAGGCTTATACAGGGTGTCTATAAAAGAACTCCGGGGTTTTGAGGCAAAATATTTTAATGAAATAAAAAACATACATGTTTTATACATGACTGAAAAGCTTACATTTTCAAGTTTCATCATCAAGTTTTTTTTAACACTTAGTAAAGTTGTATATGAGCCCCGTTAGTGGCACGGCAGACGTCTAAACGGTATTCTACCTCTTCCCATGTCCTGGCGAGCATGTCTGGGGGGACGGTTGCCACACAATTGACTATTCGTTTCCTGAGATGTTGAAATCACGAATTTTCTCTGCATACACAAGATTCTTGATATGCCCTCAGAAGAAATTTCTATCGTTTCTATGAGCCAAATAACACATTGAGCCTTTTGTTGCGGAGTCGCCATCATTTCAAGGTCAACGCCCTGCAGCGCCGTCAACAGTTGATGCAAACATTCCCAATTCGTATGAGTAAAACTTTTTGAGCTACTCTTTTCAAAGAAATCGACTAAATTTTGCTATCTTTTATAGTTAGTGAGATATGAATTTTTAAAACCCCGGAGTTCTTTTATAGACACCCTGTATGTCAAGTTAAAACATAACAAAGATTTTTTGCATAAAAAGTTCGGTAAGAATTTGTGTGACCAAGTGTCCCTATTTCCAGGCGCTCCAAAGTCCTTCCCGTAAGAAATCATTCCATTCTTCATGATCATAAAGTCGTTTAAATTATCTCCATGGTACACAAACTATTTTCACTTCCGACCCTTCATTTTCTGTAACACTTTGCCGCGACTCATGAGTGATAACAGACTTTTTAATTATCACAGTAGTTAAGGTGAAATTCGTTTTTGGATTTTTTCTAATACTTGGTGAACTATTAGTGATTTCAGTAACACGCATAATTCTGTGAAGCAGTGGTTTTATTTGTACATATAGGTATAAATATGTTTTAATGTAAAATATTCTAACAGTTGTACTTTCTATTATAAGAATTCAGTGCAAGGTATGCCTTTGCCAAGAGTTTATGATTGCTTTTATATTCGGTATTCGGATCTGTATTGTAAATCGCAAGCTGTAGTCTTCCTCAGAGTCCAATCGAAATTGACGTTTTATTTCAAGGGCAACTATTTACGGAAAGTCAGTCTCACATGATTAGATATTTACAAACTTCACAAAAATGTTAATTGTTTTTTTATACAAATCGTTATATTCGTTTTTAGTCGATAAGCAAAATTTTAGGCAACATCTAGATTGAGAAAGTATAGCAAAAATGGATAATGTAAACCACCATACAGATTCAAGTTGTATATGAATCTGGCCAGGTAGAGGATATTTTAAATTGATAATATATATATATATATATTATACCTCTTAAGCTGTCATTTGCCGAAGTATAGGCATTACATATTTAATTAGGGGGCTTTCCCACCTACGAACTACGTTCATTAATCCCGTTCAGACTCAAAAATCCATTAATTTGATCAGCTTAAAAAGAAAAAGAAAAAAAAAAAAAAAAAAAAAGAGGCATGAAAATTGTATTATTTACGGGTTATGACTGAAATCTCTGTTGCTGTTCTCTGTCCGTAATTTTAGCCAAAATATATTTAACAATGTATACAGAAAAAAGAAGATAAAAATATCAATTTCCCGAGGAGATATTTTAAACATATAAAAGCATTACACCCCCGTAGTCTTAAGAACCTACAGACTATAGACTTCTTTAACGAGTAAAATTCGAAAATTGATTGACTAATAGCCTAAAAGGTCTAACTATCATTTCAGATACATTCTGTAAAATAAAAATATTCTTCATTCTGAATATACCACAGCGAGAGAAAGCTCTATTCTTCCTATTTTTCTCGATATAATTGTTAGAAGATTCTGAATAAATATTAAATATTTCGCATTGCTTCTCATTATGAGAAATGTAAAAATTTTTACTCGTAAAGAATATTTTGGAAATATTTGAAGCCGTTGTTAGGAGATAATTCAAATATATGACCGCCATTATCTTCTAGTGTTTTCCTCTTAACGAATGGTTATTTAGGTATTTTGCGAATTTTGTTCGCCATTAGCACGGATTTATTAGCCCTAGAAAAGGATTTAAAGGAGAAAAAGGCAACATTCTGCAGGAATTAATTGTATTATGATGCAAATTATGTTTTTTTTTTTTTTTTTTTTTTTTTTTTTTTTTTCACTCAGTTTAACGAGAAAGAAGCGATACGTGACTTTAAAAATCGATTCAAAGGAATCTGGAAAAACATTATATCTCACTTTTGGCAACGAATATAAATGAACTAATTTTCTACGTGATATGATAAAGTCTTCATTAAGAATTCTATATACGAGACAGTATTTTATATATATATATATATATTTTGGCTTGAAAACTATTTTTTAAAATTGATATTGTAAGAGATAATTGTTTCACTTTTATGGCATATAGGTGCAATAACTTTTAACAAAATAATTGCTTATTTAAAGTCTCATTTAAAAATATCAGAAAAGATAACCCATAAAAACATCTAATTAGTAAAATAAATTGTTTTTAAAGTGCGTTTTTTTTTCCTAATTGCGAATGTAAGTAAAATTATAATGGCAACAGTAAACGTGATATGTTTGACCATGTGCATTTTTGATCCACTGCTTTTGTTTAATTTTATATTATAGGGGAGACTGGGGTACAATGGACCACGGGGTACAATGGTCCACCCCCTATTTTTGATATTAATTCTGTTTTTGAAAGCTTCATATTTTAGTATATAGATGTCAGTCATGAAGTAGTAAAAAGAAGTTTGAAACCATGTGCATAGCTGACATTTTAGCCATTTTATGCTTGATAATTGATTTGACACAGGGGGAGTAAGGCAAAAGTAAATATTTTCAGTGAAACATATCTTCATTTATTTATTACAGATTTGTAATTTGAAAGACATTGTGTGGCAAAATAAAAAGGAAAGACAATACATTATTATATTTATTATAGCTAAAATAATAGAATTCTAAATTTCTTTTTTTATCATCAAGTTTTTGTCAAACTTCCATATGGGGTACAATGGACCATCAGAAACTGGGGTACAATGGACCATGGTCCATTGTACGCCAGTTTTGTATCCCATGTTTTTAAAAGTTAAATATTATATGTGAAATTCAGAATTAATAAATTATTTTACTTCTGTGTGTAGATTAATTAATGATTCATGTTGTGTAATGCATTTTTGAAATATTTATCTGTATAATATATGCTTTCAAACATAAAAATTAGCCCAAATTAAGAATTAATAAATTATTTTATTTCTGTGTGTGAATTAATTATGATTCATGTTGTGAAACGCATTTTTGAAGTATTTATCTATATAATATAAGCTTTCAAATTTAAAAATTAACCCAAATTGAACACCAAAAATTAGTAAACAAAATATTTTGTGCATTTGAGGTTTTTTTTTTTTATTTCATATAATTTGTTAATTCAATATTCCTGCACTTATGCATACATGCATCCATAATAAGTTAGATTTAAATAAAATAGTAGAATGAGAAAAACAAAAATTATATCTACCTATTAGTTTGTATCGGGATATAATAATTAAATACGGTAAAATCCATTAAAAAATATAGATGATGTAAAGTAGACAGGAAAAATTTTTTATATTTTTTCCTTAGTCATATTAGATATATATATTTCTTATTATAAAGTTTTATATTTAACTTTAAGTGGCATCATTGTACAAAAAAGATACATATTATTTTTCATATTTCTTTTAGCAATGCCAAGAAACAAGCCTAGGAAAACCAATAGAGGTTCTGTGCCACATGAAGTTATGGAACAGGTTGTAAAATGTATTGTGGATGATAATAAACCTAATTGTTCAATCTGCGACCGGTATAATGACTTAATGATAAAAAAAAAAAAAAAAGAAAAAAAATGTTACTTTAGTTATAGCTAAGAGAGTGAATAAACAACAACAAAAAAAAAAAAAAATGAATAATAAAATGGGAATAAACAAATAAAAATGAGTAATAAAATTTGAATAAACAAATTATGATATAGTTTATCTTATTATTGTTAAAAAAATGAACTACACTGATATATTTTTATTCAAATTACAAGTGGTCCATAGAGCCCCATGCTGTGGACCATTGTACCCCGGCATTGGGGTACAATGGTCCACTTTGTCACTTGCTTTTTAAAAAAATATTTAAAAAAAAGTATGCATAATTATTATTTTTGAGTTGATGCAGTATAAACTTTAATGTATAGGTAACATGCATGTACTTGATCAAAAGAAAAAAAAATCAATATTTTAAGAGTAAACAGTCAAAATTTACAAAAGTGGACCATTGTACCCCAGTCTCCCCTACTAACTGACCTCCCCGGCGTTGCAAGAGCATATGATAATAAGCTTAAATGAGCTCAGATTTGTATGATTTTACATCTTTGACCGTTTTTACTTTTCTCAATTTTGACTGGAGATTTTTCTTTTTCTTTTTCTGTTTTTTTTTTATATATGAGGATACTATCGTTTATGAAACTGGTCCCGAAAATGAAAATGTTTTCAATAAAAATATCTGTAAGCAAAATCGAAAAGGCAAAAAATAGCATTTGTACATATCGATCGCAACTATTTAAAGCTTAAAAAAAAGAGTAAAAATATTGAAATGCAACCGAGATATCTTTATAACTTTTTTTCCCCATAGGAATAGCTTTAGCAAACGGGTCTTTTTGTTTGACTGAAGTAGCCTAGCCTCTTAGTACTGTTTTGACTGAACATGTAGGTTAATTCACCTTTTACTGTTTTACTTTTTTCTTTCAGAGATACATTATTTGTATAAGTTTTATTAGAAAACTTAGTTTATGTTATCTTTCTAAATTACGTACTGTGTAACTAAAAATTCTAAACTATATTTGTTAATATTTTTTCCTGATTTTACAAAACACTTCCACTTTTTTTTTTTTTTTTTTTTTTTGAAAATTAATATTCAAGTGGGAAAAGTACATAATTTTTTACAAGAGACTAGGATTTTTTTTGCCTACCAGATTTTATCGAATTTGTAAAGTCTTATATATATAAGTTAGCGTAATCCTCTTAAGTAATAAGTTTTAAACTAAGGGGCTGTGCATATATAACGATATCAACTTTTCGGTAATTTCGGACTCCTTCCCTCCCTTTCGATATCATACGTTATCACCTCTCGACCCCTCCCCCCTCCCAATAATGATATCGTTATCAATGTCGAATTTATTTATTTATTTATTTATTTATTTATTATTTATTTATTTATTTATTATTTATTATTTATTATTTATTTATTTATTTATTTATTTATTTATTTATTATTTATTTATTTTGGAATGATATACAAAACTGGTTACATTTATTTTTAGCATGCTTGATTCAAATGAAGAGAAGTCGATAAAATATCAATTTATATTTAAATAACGCTTTAAAGAAACAGTTACTACTTTAAAATATTTTATAATAGCTTTTTGTTACATAATGCATTCTACAGTCGTACTGCCTTATTGCACTTGCCATGCACGGAGGAAGAAGTGGGGGAAAGATATAATTTCTTATCAACAAAATAAGCAGTGAACAACATAATTTCTCTTTAATTTATTAGTAAACACAAGCTTCAACACAAATGTATTTCACATATAGTTTCTCGAACTGTGATTATATATGCTTATACTTACAAGAGAATAGAAATGTCAAACGTTAAAGTATTTCATATTTCCGAATTAAATAATTTTATAATAATTAAATTATTTTAATAGTAACTTTGTATTTTATAAATAGATAACAAGACTGAAAAAACATAACATACTATTTTGAACCAAAGACCATGTTACAAATAAAAAGAGAAAATTTTGGTTGGATCAATAATGATATCGATATCAAAAGACAAACCCTTCCTCCCCCTAGAGATATCCTATGATATCATGTGCGTTTTTTTTTTTTTTTTTTTTGTGTGTGTGTGTGTGTGTGTGTGTGTGTGTGATTTTAATTCTATTTTAAGACGCCTACTGATCTACGATTCTTTAAAAAGAATAAATTCTAATGTTTAATCGTAGAATAATGGCGACTTAAAAGTATATGTCTATTTTGCAAAAAATTTTGGACCAAGCGAAACTTTACTGATTTATGAACAAACTTTTCCACGTCGAGAAAAGGATTTTCATACGGGAAGATTCAACAGGAAATGATTATTTAGGTCTGTGAAGACTAGGAAGAACAAAATTAGTCTGGCTTCGTACGGAAAAAATAAGTTAGACTCGGCTCGGCCCGATACTCCAGGAAAAAAATTAAGGCCCAAGCCCGGCCCAGCCCGAAAAGATTAGTGACTAGGCTCGTCCGGCCCGGTCCGAGTCTTCAGAAGCAAGGCCCGAGCCCGGCCCGAATGCCGTTAATGAAAATCGGCCCGAGGACTCGGGCTTCGGGCCGAAGCCCGGCCCGTGCAGACCTCTCACTTGAACTAAGTTGTTGTAGATTAGATTTTGGCATAAATTACCTAACGGGTGATCCTGTCATGTTTCATTTTCCTGGAAGTATTTACGTGTATGAGATAGAAGAAAGTTTTGGGATTGTCACATCCGACTAGTTTCAAAATAGATTTTACGTATGACCGTAACATGTAAAGAACCAAAAATTAATTTAGCGAATCAAAATTCTGGAACATTTGTTTATTGGGATTTAAAATTATGAGTAAATAATATAATACAATAATATATAATAATTGTATTAACATATTTTATAAAGTAATAAAATAGCAAATGCGTTGTGTCAAATAGTAATATGGGGTTCGACTTAATTATTTTTCACGGCATGCAAATTGAATTCGAGTCATCTGTCAAGTCGTTTCTAATATTTAAGATTAGTGTATAATTAGTTTCCGAAAATAATCATCCCACAGGAATAAACAGAAGGAAAAATTGTAAAAAAGTGCAAATTATATACTGAGTCGCTGTAAAATTTTCACTGGTATTTTTACATATAATGCCGATATTTATCTTTTTAATGTTCTCCAAATTTTTTATTAATTTGATAACTATTTTGAGCACAATATGTAATAGTTTAGTAGTTGCTTTCCAATTAAAAGAAGAAAAAGAAAAAGAAAGAAAGAAATGAAAAGAAAGAAAATCCAAGTTTGTATAATTTTGCGTGTTTAACTTCATTCTATTTTGTTTTAGGTTCTCAATCAATACCTCGCGGAAAATATTTTATCGTGTGCACTGAAAAAAAAAAAAAAAAAAAAAAAAAAAAAAAAAAAAAAAAAAAAATGGTTTCTCCAGAGTTTCCCCCAGGTTTAAAAAAGGGCAGGGCGCTACTGCTCTGAAAAGGGCACTTTTTACATTTTTCAGAGCACTTTTTACATTTTTCAGAGCACTTTTTACATTTTAAAGGCACTTTTCGGAATTTTTAAGGGCACTTTAGAGTTGAATCAAGAATCTAGCGGTTCAAAAAATCGCGAAAAAATAGAAATTCAATCAAAAAATTGAAAAAAATAAAAAAAGGTAACTTTTTAAAAAGATCTCGATAAAACGGCAAATATTGATAAAAGATCTTGAAAAAACGGCAAATTTTGTTAAAAGATCGTAAAAACAGCAGTTTTTGTTAAAAGATCGCAAAAAACGGCATATTTTGCTAAAAAATCGGGAAAAAACAACAAATTTCCGGAAAATATAGCGAAAAAACAGAACTTTTCACAGAATTCTCCGTTTTATTGTGATTTTTGGAAGAAAGTTGCCGTCTTTTGCGACTTATTTGACAAAATTTTTCGTTTTATCGCGATTTTTGGAAGAAATTTGTCGTTTTTCCACGATCTTTTGAAAAAATCTGTCGTTTTGTGACATTTTTCGACAAAATTAGCCATTTTTTTTTTGCAAATCTTGCCAGAAATTAGTCGTTATTTCGCAACTTTTAACGAAAATTGCTCTTTTTTAGCGATTTTATGACGAAATTACCCATCCCACGGGACGCGTATGAGGCTATTTTTGCATTCCGCCGCCGATTTCTTGTGTAATTTACGCGATATACCGCGTTCGGATCATCGCTGGAGGGCTGTGTTTTTTCTAATGTGGGGCAAGAAGGGCGCTATTTTTTTTTTTTTTTTTTTTGAATGAATGACAAGAGGGGCGCTAGTTTTTGGATGAGGGGCAAGAGGTTTTTAAATTAAAGGGCAGGAGGGGCGGAGTACCCCCCTGAAATCCTCTGGGGGAAACTCTGGTTTCTCAAGATTGAGTAAAAAGTACTCAATCTTAAGTACTTCATATACTCAAAATAGCTCCGATCCAAAAGTTCTCAAAACTGAGAAACACGTCTTCTCATTTTCGATTCCATGGTTGTTTTCAAATATAAATAGCCATGAACTGTTACCTCAACTTATAAATTAAAGTAAAAATATACTGACATTTATTTCTTGCTTAAAATTATTGACAATAATATTTTAATTGATTGTTTATAAAGAAAATAGCAAAAATTATTAACAAAATACCCAAATCGAATATTTTTATGACAAAAGCACTATTTGCAAGTACTTTTAAATTATTTCAAAATACTGTGTATAATTTAATATTTACATTAATAGGTATCTTTTATGCCGCCATAAATGAAATAAATTATTACAGGGTACAAAATTATAGGTAGTTTGGATTTGATAGCATGTGATGTTTCAAAATTGAGAAAGCAATGTTATCATTTTTTTTTATCCAAACATACTCAAGTCAGTATGAATACATCGATGTACTCATTTTTGAGTATGTCATTTTTTTTCAGTATGCCAATTTTGGTACGCGTGCCATAGGTTCGCCATCGCTGATTTAGGAGTGTTGAATAATAGTCCTTTTATGGCAAGCAATAAACCGAAAATAAGTTTTAAAAAGCAAAGTAATGTGACTGTTTTTTTTTTTCATTGCCATGGCGTTACGTATATAAATTATGTTTTGTGCATAAATTACTTCCAACTTGACAGACTGTCGACAAAAATTATTATTTGAATGAATTGCGCCATTTGTGCTAAGCAATTCGTCAAAATTGAAGTGTGGTAAGAAAATTCATGGGTTTTACGTCCCCATCACACTGCACTTTCTGCCAGTGTAATTATTATTCGTGAATTTTTAAGCAGATATTCAAAAAGTCAGCTTCACAAGCTCCGCATTCACCTGATACGGCACAGTGTGATTTTTTAATTATTTCCACAGTTAAAATTGTATCTTCTTGGTCAAAATTCGAGTCCATTAATTGCATAAAAGAAAATTCTCTACGATCAATGAAAGGGTTTCACAAAAACGACTTTAAGGTATGTTTTGATGATTGGAAAAAACGTTGGCAAAAGCGCATTGTGCAGTCAGTGGATATTACTTTAAAGGCGGTGCAATAAAATTTTACCAATAAATGGATTTCTTTTGTTTCATGAAACCATTTTGGATACTTTTTGATCATGCTAATATTTTCTACATAACTCGCACCCAATTGTAGTGTAACTTATACTTTTCATCTAATCTAGAAAATGAAAATTATTTTTTTTTATAAATAAGTAGCATGTTTGTTGAATTTTGATCTTAGTTCTTATGATAAACTTTCTTTTTCTAAAATTTTAATATTACACTTCTAAAACTGGCTTATAACGCGCATCTGTAATTGTAGATCTATTTACTTGCATTTAAATTGTGCATTATGCACTAGACTGTACAAAAAGCGTTTTATTCTTTGCTAAATTTGAGAAAAGAATAAATATATTTATGATCTCATATTTTGCTAGTAAGACAAATACTTTTTCTGCCATCTTAATTCTGTTGATCTCAAGATCAACAAAACATTCCATCAAACTCGATATCGATCTGTTGACGCTATTCAAGTTCTATTCCACAATATTAGAAACCTTGTGAGCCAGAATTTTTCGTAAAAGAAACAACTACAAGACAACTTTTATAAAAGTTACATTTTGTGAATCTGACAGTATTGAAAAAAAATATTGATGGAAACAATCAACCGTAAGTAACAGATATATTTATTTCATTTCGGTAATTCATTTACTTATATTACAATTGCGCGTTATACGTCAGACTACAAGAAAATTTTTTTTATTCTTTGCTATATTTATAAAAAATAAATATATTTATGATCCTATATTTTGCTAGTAAGGCAAATACTTTTTCTGCCATCTTAATTCTGTTGATCTCAAGATCAACAAAACATTCCATCAAACTCGATATCGATCTGCTGACGCTATTCAAGTTCTATTCCACAATATTAGAAACCTTGTGAGCCAGAATTTTTCGTAAAAGAAACAACTACAAGACAACTTTTATAAAAGTTACATTTTGTGAATCTGACAGTATTGAAAAAAAATCTTGATGGAAACAATCAACCGTAAGTAACAGATATATTTATTTCATTTCGGTAATTCATTTACTTATATTACAATTGCGCGTTATACGTCAGACTACAAGAAATTTTTTTTATTCTTTGCTATATTTATAAAAAATAAATATATTTATGATCCTATATTTTGCTAGTAAGGCAAATACTTTTTCTGCCATTTTAATTCTGTTGATCTCAAGATCAACAAAACATTCCATCAAACTCGATATCGATCTGTTTGACGCTATTCAAGTTCTATTCCACAATATTAGAAACCTTGTGAGCCAGAATTTTTCGTAAAAGAAACAACTACAAGACAACTTTTATAAAAGTTACATTTTGTGAATCTAACAGTATTGAAAAAAAATCTTGATGCAAACAATCAACCGTAAGTAACAGATATATTTATTTCATTTCGGTAATTCATTTACTTATATTACAATTGCGCGTTATACATCAGACTACAAGAAAATTTTTTTTATTCTTTGCTATATTTATAAAAAATAAATATATTTATGATCCTATATTTTGCTAGTAAGGCAAATACTTTTTCTGCCATTTTAATTCTGTTGATCTCAAGATCAACAAAACATTCCATCAAACTCGATATCGATCTGTTTGACGCTATTCAAGTTCTATTCCACAATATTAGAAACCTTGTGAGCCAGAATTTTTCGTAAAAGAAACAACTACAAGACAACTTTTATAAAAGTTACATTTTGTGAATCTAACAGTATTGAAAAAAAATCTTGATGCAAACAATCAACCGTAAGTAACAGATATATTTATTTCATTTCGGTAATTCATTTACTTATATTACAATTGCGCGTTATACATCAGACTACAAGAAAATTTTTTTTATTCTTTGCTATATTTATAAAAAATAAATATATTTATGATCCTATATTTTGCTAGTAAGGCAAATACTTTTTCTGCCATCTTAATTCTGTTGATCTCAAGATCAACAAAACATTCCATCAAACTCGATATCGATCTGTTGACGCTATTCAAGTTCTATTCCACAATATTAGAAACCTTGTGAGCCAGAATTTTTCGTAAAAGAAAACAACTACAAGACAACATTTTATAAAAGTTGCATTTTGAGAATCTGACAGTATTGAAGAAAATCTTGATGGAAACGATCAACCGTAAATAACAGATATATTTATTTCATTTCGGTAATTCATTCACTTTAATATAAAAGATTCATCTGATACATTTTGGTTCCCAAAGGATAATATTTAATATCAACAGACTAAGAAGGATATCGAATAATGTATTTTTTAATTTATGGCAGATGGTCATACACATTGTTATTTTATGAATAAATATTTGATTTGCAAATTAATTCATGTATTTTTTTAGTTTTGTTTATGCAAAGTGTTGCAAAGAATAGGTTTGTTAGCCAAAGAAAATGAAAAAATGATAAAAGAAGATGAAATAGAAAAAAAATATGCCCACTAACGCAGCCCAAATTATGAATTCATGGAAATTTCATCTTTTAAAGTAATTTTCGTAAATTTTTGAAACTGCATTAGAAGATTTATACAGTCATTTAATAAATTTTAGAAATCTTTAATTTTTTTTCAATTAATATTAACTAGCAAAAGCCGTGCTTTGTTTGGATTCGCGAAGCATTATTTCATAAGATAAATATTTGAAAATAACATTATTATTTTATATTACTTTTGCATCTTTATTACGCAAAAACTTTATCTTATGTTTTGGCGTATTTAAATTTTAGAAATGTAAATTCAGCCAAATAATTAAGAATTTCCTCGGAATTTTTTATCTGTGATATAAGACTGGTATAAATAAAAATATTTTCGAAGCAAAATTTTACAAAATATTTTTTTAATTTTTAATCAAAAGTTTTAAAGATGTTTTTACATTTCCCAATAGCCTCTGGAGTTATCTGAAATGATTTGAAATAGGTATGTTTTCAATCTTTGTAATTCACATCAAATAATCTTTGATAGCAATCTTAGAATAATACATTCAAACAAAATATTTGGAAAAACATTAAAATCTACTCTCGTTGATACTAAGAACTATTAAATGTAATTTTTTTTATTCTAATTTCTTCTTTTTTTCTGCATACCAGCATATGAAAATTTTTTATATTGTAGAATCTCTCGTAAGGAAATTTTCTATTAAATGATAAACCTTGAAGGAATTTCACTCTCGACAACGCTACGTGCGTTAAGCAAACTGGTGTCTCTTTATCCCCAATATCTACTACTGCTTTATCTGATGTCAAACCTTGAGATTTATGAATCATAACTGCAAAAACTGATTGCAAAGGAAATTGTTTTATTGAGCAATTTATGCTTCCATTTTTCCAGAATTTAATTATTGGGGGAATTGGTACGCACCAATTCTTATAAGTTAAATTACTGCAGTATTCAAATTTATCCATGATTATTCGCGGTATCTGGGTCTGATGGCTTGTGATTTTCTTTAATACGCGCAACAAAGTCTAAAGTACCGTTAACTAAACCTTTTTCGGTCCACAAATAAGAACGTAATATTACTTTAAATCCAAATGATAAAGTAAGAAATGATTAAAGTCCATTTATAGTTTCTGAATCGGCCAACTTTGCTTTAGTACATTTATAAAGAGCTTGAATCGAGGCAACAACTTTAAGCAGTTCTTTTAATTTTTCATTTATATGGCAAATTTAAAAATTAATTTTATTTGCTTACAATTCTTTTGTTGCCACTTTACTAAAAAAAAAAAAAAAAAAAAAAAAAAAAAAAAAAAAAAAAAAAAAAATCCATAATACAATTTTTTTAAAATGTTTAAGTGTCATCTGTGCAAACGATTTTGCGGAGTGATGAAAACATATTTCATTTATTAAATTAATCATGATTCTATCTATAATTATTTACTCCATGATTTATATATTTTTTTTCTGAAAATATACGCGTTTCATTTTTTATTTATTTGCTAAAATGCGTCTGCATTGGAAATGCATGTAAAATAAATTAATTAAAATAATAATTTTTTGAAAAGTATTTCTGTAAAAAAAATAATATTCTGCAAATCTACAGATCATAATTTATATCTGTGTTTAATTTCAAGTGAAAATACTGTATAGTTTTTTTGTAAAGTGTACGACAAAGTGTCATTTGAGTGGACTAGTAGAGGATTCGCTTCGCTCATCCTAATTAATTAAATTTCAATTTATAGGTATGTTGTGCAACTTTTGTAATCCCACTCAATTGTTTTTTTTCCTTATAAAGTATTAGGAAATCTAAAAACATACGCCACGCTGTTATACAATACGCTAAATTGGTGTCCACTCTCAACGGTGGGTGGTCAATGACTAATTCCTAAACCATTAGTCATAGGTATATAGTTCCGATTACAAAAATCTTTTAAATAAGGTAAACAAATATTTTAAAAGTGATTTGGGTCAATAACTTTTTTTTTAATAACGAAATTTAAGCTTTTATACGGTCTCCCGGTCTTATGAGTTATATTTAGTAAATTTTTCCTATTACACTAACAAGTAAGACAAAAAAAAAAAAAAAAAAAAAAAAAAAAAAAATATTTTAAAAGTGATTTGGGTTAATAAATTTTTTTTAATTACGAAATTTAAGCTTTTATACGGTCTCCCGATCTTATGAGTTATATTTAGTAAATTTTTCCTATTACACTAACAAGTAGGACAAAAAAAAAAAAAAAAAAAAAAAAAAAAAAAAAATCCCGTTTATATAACACTGAAATTGACCGAGTTATGAAATTTAAAAATGCATGACTTATACCACTTTCCAGTATTGAAAATAAATTACTTTGATCTTGAATATAGGGATCATATGCCAAGTGCTTACAGTATTTGAAGAATTTAATTCAATCGTTATATATGTACTAGCGGCCTTCGTCCGCTACACTGGTTGGTTTAGACGGGCATTAAATACTTTAATAGTTTATTAATTACGGGCATCAAATAGTTTAATTGTTAGTATTAAATAGTAATACTATTAAATAATAGTAATACTATTATAATACTATTAAAATGCATACCAAGCAATGTTTCAATATATAAGTATGCAATGGAATACTTTTGTGTGGCCCTGTAAATCAATAAGAAATATTTATTTGTACCACAAATTGTACAGAATGTATATTGTATATACTTCATAGATGTATATCAACTAAATTATGTTCGAAACATTGTAAGACCATTAAAATGCTCTTGAAACCTTTTTCCCCCATTGACCGTAATGTATCAGAATCCTTTTAACTGTCCCTGTAATTGAACTATGCATTCGATTTTCCTAAAGTTTCAAATGACTCGACAAAATTATCTAAAAATTATATATTTTAAGTTTCAAACGATTCGGTTGGGTAGTTTTTGAGTTGTTATATGCGGACAGACGGACGGACGGGCGGACAGACAGACAGACGAATGGGCAACTCAAGATACTGGGATTTTTTCCCTTCAATTCAAAATAAACGCGACGTTTCTCCGTTTTCAGGATCGGAGGAGATAGCGTCACATACATACAGGGAATCCAGTAAATGACTGACCCATTTTGAATGTAAATAACAAAAAAAAAAAAAAAAAAAAAAAAGGTTTGAGATAAAAATGCGCGGTTAGCTGCATTGTTAATAGAGAATCAATAAATTTTTAGATACATACTTTCTTGAAATAGTTCGAAATTCGGCCAACAGATGGAGCTGATGGCGGCAAAAGGCTGTCGAAATTTAGACATTACTCTAGTTTTCATACGCATGAGCCTTTTGGCTGATTTCGCAAAGTCGAATCTCAGTCGACATGTTAAATCGACTTCTCTCACTCCACTCACCTGCAAAAATAGAATTTGTTGGATGGAAAGAGATTTAAAATAATATTTATGATTGACTGATGTCCATTTACTTAATAGAAACCAAAAACATATTCATTGACTTTTCACACATTTACCATAAGTAAATTGTATTCAAAAAATGTTTTTGTAACCGGTTAACTGATTCTCTTTTTAAGTACAATAAATTGAAAACATGGGATAAACACCGCTTTTTTAAATTAAAAAAATCTTAATATTTAATCTAAACATTTCTCTCATTAAATAGTATGAAATCGCATTTAAAAAAATAGTGGTGTTAAAAAGCTTCAAGCAAATTCTTCTTGCCTACGTCGTGCTGTGAAATCAGTTAATGGTTAAAACAGTGTCACGGAAATAGTGTTGGGGCAAGTTCCCTGTCTAAAAAAAGCGGGACAGTAACTTATAAATTGGCGCATAAAAATATAATAAGCCTTAGAATGTAGGAATCCGTTTATAACAACAAATCCTGTTTTAAACGTAAAAAAAAGGAAAAAAAATTGATTTTGACGGAGAAAGTAACATATAAAACCAGCTACTAGGGCGGAAACCGGCATAAAACAAAATATTGTTCATTTTTCCGAAAACCGAATTCATCCCTACATTATATTTATATTTTGACATTTAACACCTCTGAATATTTCATTACGAAAGCCACGAGAGATTTTAAGATGACTTTTACACACACGTCTCCCTCCCCCCCTCCCCCCCTCCCCCAACTGAAACAATATATATGCTGAAATGGAAGCATGTTTAAAAAGAAAAAAAAAGCATTGTACCTGTTTTATATCCTGCGAGTTACTCCTTTTCAAAATTTCATTACAATGAGCATTATAGATCCTGATATATATTTTTCACCCTCCCTCCTCCCCCCTTTCCTTGATTATTCTTCATGAGCAAAAGAAGGGAAAGAATTCTAAATTCCTCTTGCATCTGATTTGAAATAAAGAACATTATTTTTATAAAAATGAATCTAAAAACTTTTTAAAAATTATGTATGAAAAACACTAAAGTCCTAGTAATTTGGTAATATTTATGTTTATAAAATTGAACTAAAATACGTAGACCTATGATGATTCTATGAGGATTCAGGATCTATTATGCCTTTTGTGGTGAAATTTTAAAAAGGGGTGACTCACAGGATATAAAAACTGGTAAGTCGCATTTTTTCTCTTTTTAAGCATCCTTCCATTTCAGCTGAATAAGGGGGAAGGGTTGTGTGCAAAAAGCATTTAAAAACCTGTCGTAGCTTTCGTAATAAAATTTTCAGATATGTTAAATGCCGAAATGTGAATATAAAGTACGGCTGAATTCGGTTTGCAGAAAAATGAAAAATATTTCATTTTAGACAGGTTTCCGTCTTATCAAGTAGTTTTGTATGTTACTTTCACCGTTTTAATCAATAATTTTTTGTATTTAAGGCAGGATAGACGAACCTTTATTCTAAGGTTTAATATACTTTTATGTGCCGATTTATAAGTCACTGCCCCGCTTATATTTTAGACAGGAAACTTGCCACCACTATTTGCGTACTACTGTTTTAACTTCCAATTTCACTACATGTATTATAGGCAAGAAGAGTTTGCTTGATTCATCTCTTAAAGCTTTTTGACATCACTATTTTTACTTTCTTCTATCTTTACAAGAAGAAAGTATTGGATTCATGAAAATTTTCGACTTCCGGTTTTCGACGGATTTATACGTTTTAGAAGGTCCTGAACACGTTTTGACTATTTTTAGAAAATGTCTGTCTGTGAGTCTGTTCGTCTGTCTGTCTGTCTGTCTGTCTGTGTGTCTGTCTGTCTGTATGTGACAAAAAATTTGTGGGCGCTCTATCTCAAGAACTAATGCTCGAAATTTAATAAAATTTTATACTCAGTTAGACCTTGATATGAATTAGTGCCTATTGGTTTTTGGTGAAAATTGGCCTGCAGGTGGCGCTGCTATACTACGTTTTTCATGATTTTCAAGATTGCTATATCTCAAGAACTAATGCACAGAATTTCACCAAACTTCAGATTCTGTGACCCCTTGATATACATAGACGCTGATTAAGTTTTGGTGTAAATTGGCCAGCAGGTGGCGCTGCTATGCCACGTTTTTCATGATTTTCATGGTAGCTATATCTCAAGAACTAATGCACAGAATTTCACCAAACTTCAGATTCCCCGATACCTTGAGATACATAGCCGCTGATAAGGTTTTGGTGTGAACTGCCCTATAGGTGGCGCTGCTATGCTACATTTTGCACGATTTTTGCGATAGCTATATCTCAAGAACTAATGCAGAGAACTTCATCAAATTTTAGATTCTGTTACACTAGAATATATAACATAATTAGACGCTGATTACGTTTTGGTATTAACCTTGCAACAGGTAGTGCAGGTATGCTGCATTTTGCACGATTTTTCCGATAGCTATATCTCAACAACCAACGCACAGAATTTCACCAAACTTCAGATTTTGTTACAAAATGACATATAACATAATTACACGATGATTAAGTTTTGTTATAAATCCTTCAACTGATGGTGCTGCTGTGATATATTTTACACGGTTTTTTTTAAACTAGCTATATCTCAAGAACTAATGCACAGAATTTCATCAAACATCAGATTCTTTTACACCATAATATAATTAGACGCTTATTTACGTTTTGGCATAAATTGACCAAGATGTGTTGCTGTGCTACGTTTTGGAATTTTTTTGTTATAGCTATATCTCAAGAACTAATGGACGAAATTCCATCAAATTTCAGATTCTTTTAGGTCTTAGCATAAATAGATGCTTATTAGGTTTTAGTATAAATTACCCAACATGAGGCACTACTAAGCTCATTTTCTCAGAATATTAATTAAATTTTGCATTTTAAGCCTTTCGGATACCAGAATCTCATTAGGCTAGGTCAAATGTTCGAGGAAATTCGATAGTGGGTAACTTTGGGGTCATCACGTTTTTTTTTTTTTTTTTTTTTTTTTTTAATATTAAAATGTGCTTATGAGATAGAAGAAAGTTTTGGGATTGACACATCCAACTAGTTTTTAAATGCAATTTCGTACTATTTAATGGATGAAATGTTTACATTAAATATTAAGATTTTTTAATTTAAAAAAGCGTTGTTTATCCCATATTTTAATTTATTGTACGTAAAAAGAGAATCAGTTAACCGGTTACAAAAACATCTTTTGAATACAATTTACTTATGGTAAATGTGTGAAAAGTCAATGAAAAATATTTTGGTTTTTATTAAGTAAATAGATATTATTCAATCATAAATATTATTTAAATCTCTTTTTATCCATCAAACTCTATTTCTGCAAGTGAGTGGAGTGTCGATTTAACATGGCGACTCTGATTCGATTTTGCGAAATCAGCGAAAAAGCTAATGCTTATGAAAACTAGAGTAATGTCTGAATTTCGACAGTCTGCCGCTGCCGTCAGCGCCATCTGTTGGTTGAATTTCGAACTAAGAAAGCGTATATCTAAAAATTTATTGATTTTCTAATAACAATGCAGCAAACCACGCATTTTTATCTCAGACCGTTTTTTTTTTTTTTTTTTTTTTTTTTTTTTTTTTTGTTATTTACACTTAAAATGGGTCAGTAATTTACTGGACACCCTGTACATACATACACAACCTGGCCATTGATGAACGTCCACTTGCAATTTTAGACATTTTGTTAAATATCTAGAAAAATACATGAGGAATCATCCCGAAGTTCTTAGTGTATAAATATAATAGTATAAGTCATACGTTTCCGTGAAGATTTTTTCCCGAAACTCCATAAGGGACCATCAACAAATTAAAAAAGAATGAATATCTTTTGAATAACCCTGTCAAAACTAATGTAGCAAAAGCGCTCAAACTTTAGATTGTGATTAAGTGCCTTATTGTAATAAACTGTGTTCATTTTTAATTACAATTTAAATTAAGGTTTTTATTAAATCGGTCCCAAAATTTTCCAAGTTTTTTGCTTATAATTTTCAGAGTTCTTAACCCTTTAACGTTCATTGGTTTCGCCACGAAACCACAAAATTTTAATTCCGATACGCAACACTGACACCGGTATTTTTATCTAAAAATATCCCTTTTACTTTGTATGTGAAAAATCACGTTTTCTTATTTAGAGATATATTTGTTCTTAATTACCGGTGTCATTCTTTTATTTCGACATCTTAGCAATAAAAATGCTATGATCGTTAAAGGGTTAATATAAAGTAATCTTTTTTTCTAAAAATATGACAAACAACATTCACACAATACCCTGTAATCAGATTTTAAAAAATAAAAATTGTATGAAAAATGAGTAGGTTTACTAAATAATTTTTCACTGCGCATGCGTCAAGGATATAAAAATTTCATTTGCATATTATGTTAAATAAATGTATAGAGTAACTTTTGTGAAAATTGCAAATTCATAACTTGAAAGTTCTGAAAATAATCGTCAATTGAATAAGTTGTAAATCCGTTATTCCCAAAATGAAGCAAAATCAAGAGGGATTGTATCCAATACATTAATTGATTAGTGTCAATATAGAATACACAATATGGGACGGAATACTACATTTGTATAAAATCCCTCATTTTTTTTGCTTCATTTTGGGAACAACGGATTTTGTCCTTTTTCTATAGAAGATTACTTTCAGAATTTTCAAGCTATGATTTTGAGTCTTTCACAAAAGTTGCTCTATACATTTAGCTAACATAATATGCAAATGAAATTTTGATATCGATGAAGCATGCGCAGTAAAAATTATTTACTAAACTTACTGATTTTTCATACAATTTTTATTATTTTTTAATTCTGATTACAGGGTGGTGTTATGTGCAATGTTGTTTGTCATATTTTCTGAAAAAAATATTATTTTATATTAAGAACTTTGAAAATTATAAGCAAAAAACTTTGAAAAAATTGGGACCATTTTTATAAAAACCTTAATTTCTCTGCGAGTATTTGCATAAAAATGAACACAGTTTATTACAATAAAGCACGTAATCATATTCTAGAGTTTGAGCGCTTACATTAGTTTTGACAGGGTTATTCAAAAGATATTCATTCTTTTTTACTTTGTTGACGGTCCCCTATGGAGTATCGGGAAAAAATCTTCACGGAAATGTATGACTTATACTATTAAATTTATACACTAAGACAGGGCTTGAATTTCAAGGCGGGATGGCGGGATTCGCGCCCAAAATTTTGAAATCCCGCCCAAAAGAATATCGTGGGCGGGAGGCTCCCGCCCCCCAAAAAATTACGAATTTTCTGAAAAATTTTGCATTTTGAAACTACGATTAACTCCCACGATCTTTTTGCATATTTTGTGATGTTTTCGTGCGACTGAATGACATATTTTGCGAGTTTTTTATTGCCAAAAATCGTTGAATTTCGCGATTTTTTTTCACAATCGATCGTCAAATTTCGCAAATTTCCCCCGCGATCGACTGACAAGTTTCGCGCGATTTTCCGCCGCGAGAACGGAGTAAATCTGTTTCGTATTTTCCAAAAAATTAACGTATTCGATTCCAAAAGTTATGAAACACCGTTTATCAGCCCGAAAATTCGGATAGTTATTCCGAATTTCCGGGATGACAACCGATTTTTCATAGCTTTTGAACCGAGCTGAATTGCATATTTTCACAATCAATTTCATCAATCGTTTGCAGAAAATGAAAACGCAGAAAATTTTGCTAGATTATCGCGATAGAAACTTTGATTTTGTTAAAGCATAGCGGAAAAAACTTTTTCTCAAAAAAAAAAAAAAAAAAAAAAAAAAAAATCGCGATAAAACGGGAATTTCTTCACTAAGATCGCAGTATAAACGCGAATTTCGAGAAAGGATCGTGGAATAAACGGGAATTTTGTGAAATGATTGCGAAATAAACGCGAATTTCATGAAAGCACGCGCTGAATAAATGTGAATTTCGTGAAAGAATCGCCACTTAAACCGCGCCGTGCGAAAAGGGAGGGGGACGAAGGGGGCGGTCGCACGGAACGCAGAATTTTAGGGCACGCCGATTTTCTACTACCAACATCATTTTTGGCCTATAAGAAGAAAAAGAACAAATACTAAATTGAAACTTTGTTCCAAGCGCAGTTTTTCTTCGCACGCCCCTGCGTATGAATCCGAATTTATCAAAATAACGGTTAAAAAACGTGAATTTCATGAAAGAATCTCGAAATAAATGTGAATTTCATTAAAAGTTCGTATAAAAACGTTAATTTTGTTGAAGGAGCGCGAAAAAATATAAATTTTGTTGATAATCGAAGGGAAAAAAATGCTAATTTTTTTAAAGGATTGCGGGAAAACGCCAAATTTGTCAAAGGATTCCTCAAAGGTGATTCTGAGTATAAATTTTTTTGAAATTCACTCACAGCATATTTTCCGAAAGGTTACAGCGGATTGTGTGAGGGGGGAGGGGGGATTTACTTTTGACACTGTTTTTTCCGCGTCTTTTGACGAAATTTGCGGATTTTTTGCAATCTTTAGGCAAAATTATCGAATTCTTTAGATTTTTGTATGAATTCTGCGAATTTTTCACTTTCATTTCAGAATTACTTATAGTAGCATTTGCATAAATTGATTCACTCTGACACCCCCCCCCCCCCCGCAAACAAAAATAAAATAAAATAAAAC
The DNA here is from genome assembly GCA_964019185.1 of Maratus speculifer. Taxonomy (NCBI): domain Eukaryota; kingdom Metazoa; phylum Arthropoda; class Arachnida; order Araneae; family Salticidae; genus Maratus; species Maratus speculifer. The sequence goes on from OZ025295.1 coordinate 209,110,956, forward strand.
AGGATTTAAGAAAAAATATTATTATTATTATTATTATTATTATTATTTTTTTGCAAATAAAATTATTTTAATTGTCTTTAATGCGCGCTATTTAAAAATAATTTCTCATTTTCGGGTTCTCTCGCTTTTCCTCTTTTTTTTTTAACTTTTTGTAATCTCATACCTGTTACCAGACCTTTAACAAAAGTAATTAGCACTGGGAGGAAATCTTTTACTCATTTTTTTAACTAAAAAACACATTTTGCATAATTATTCCAAGTTGTTGATAAAAATTGCTTTAGTGGTACTTTGCCGTGTCTGTATCCATGTAATTTTTTAAATAGTACATAAAATAACAGTAGGTTTTAAAGTTTTTTTTTCTCCCTCCCAAATAGCTAAACTCTCCTCCATTTATAAATGGTGGTAGGGAGACTCCCCTCCTTTGGAAAATTGAATTTCAAGCCCTGTAAGAGTTTCGGGATGATTCCTTATGTATTTTTCTAGATATTTAACAAAATATCGAAAATTGCAAGTGGATGTTCATCAATGTCCAGGTAATGTAAATACATACTGGTCGGATTTTAATAGTGTAGATGACTTCTTTCAAAGCAAAGATACACATAAAATAACTTTTATTAAGGTTCGGATTGTCCAAAATAATTGTATTTTAAGATTGTAAGGATATGAGACTGTTTTTTTTTTCATGATTCGGCTACTATAAATTCTAGGAGATGGCTGTGTTTTTGATGTTTTATTTTTATGTACTAGCTCTGAATCACAAAATGATCTTCATTTTTAGGTCATAACGTCAGAATTATTTATAAATAATAAAATACAAAATTAAAATATAGCAAAAATTTAATATTGTAAAAATATGTAAAACTTTTAAATTAAAATATATTTAGTTCAATAATTTATCCAATTTTTTCGCTTATACTGGAATTCTTACAGTAAAACAGGGTTCGATGAGGGGGAAGAGGTTGCAAAAAATTGTCACAAACCGCTCAATCTAGTGTAAGACCATTAAACTTTACCCTTCACTGATACTTCGTCCCTACTCATATTTGCCCAATAAATTAACTCGGTTTAAGGCAATACATTAGAGTTACGGATTTTGCTGTGATCTGATTTTTGTTATTTATTAGAAATACAATGAAAAGAAAACATCGAATGTATCTTTTCCCTCTTTTAACGAGATAGAAGGATTTATTAGCAGGCATTTATTTGCTCAAGATATTTTTCTGTGTGCGTAAGCGGTTTCATTAAGAGGAATGAAAAATTGTATTTGAATGCAGTCGATGAAACATATTCAGAAAATAAATAAGTACCGTAATTTCGGGTGTATAAGCCGCGGATCAAACAATTTTTTTTCGACCCAGAATTTTCTTAGAAACAAATGTTACTACTTAGATCGACGCAAATATTTGTCTTCAATCACTAAATAAGATTTCTGGGTCCAAAAAGAATTGTTTGATCCGCGGCTTATACACCCGAAATTACGGTACTGAGATAGTTTCGCGTTTTAACTCCTAGCGCTTCTGCCGTAATACTCCATCTTTCATTAAATTTAAGAAAGAAAAAATCTATTCATATTTTACTCAGTAAGAAAACCAAGTACTCTTTCACACATGTAATTCGAATCATGAAATCCGATCCTATAAATCCCCTATTGCTCTACTGGTCACGTTTTTCTTAAACTATGGGCAATTTATATCGGATACTGCTAGCGAAAAATTGTCACAAATATGCTCAATCTAGTGAAAGACCATTAAACTTTACCCTTCAGTAATATTTCGTTCCGACTCATATTTGTTCAATAAATTAACTCGGTATAAAGCAATACATTAGAGGTAGGGATGTTACCGTGATTTGGTGTTTGATTTTTATTAGAAATACAAAGAAAAGAAAACTTCGAATGTATCCCCCCCCCCTTTCCACTTTTAATTTTTATTATAATTTTTAATCCAAATATACTTTTTTCCATGGAATTTTAAAAAATTTAATGGATGCATCAACAATACTTTTCAGAGCGTTCCATCTTCCCATAGCAATGTCTACACAATAAAATTCATATTCAGGGTACATATTTTTGTCAGCAAGGTTGTGTTAATAATTTTTGTTACCGATGAAAATACGATTATAGTACCTCTGATAATAAAGTTCGATGAATAGTATTGTAACTATAACGTACATGAAATATTAACAAAAATTACTTTATTGAACTTCAAAATAGTTCTCTCCGATAACTATGCACCGCTAAGATCTGTTATATATGTCCTGAAAACTTTGCAAGAAGTCTTCTTTTGGGATGCAGTTCAAAAGCTTCGTCACGTTTCGCTGAATATCAGAATGGTCAAATCTCTTTCCTTTCAAGGGGAGTTTGAAAACGTGGGAACAGGAGGAAGTCTGGAGAATTGAGATCTGGTGAGTATAGTAGATATTCAATTTACACCACTCCTCTTGAGTTGCTCTTTTGTCTTACTAAGCTTAAAACAAAAATTGAAACTGAACTTTTGTTGTTCATTTTCTTATTCTCAGTTAAGAACCAACACACTAAACACGCATTTTGTAAATCACGTCTTACAAGGAGGCACAATCGATGCTCAACTGAACAACAACGGTGGGAGCAGATGGTCAATACATGTCTCTATGCAGGTGCAGAGTTTTGTTCCGCCAGTGTTGCTAGATCGGCCGTTCTGAATTCATTCAACGAACTATATTGTCATAGGTAGTACAAAAGATTTTATTTATTCATTTATTGATTTACTTTTTTGACAAACCTTTTTTTGACTACGCTCTATCCAAAAATTCGTAATTTGTAATCCTAATGAACCGAATAAATTTTTTTTGTTTTTCATTTATTTACACATTTGTTTATTGCTGGGAGACATGTATATGAAGTACTTATTCTGCGTTTAAAATATAAATGAATGTATATTCTTCTAAAATTTCAGAAATACTTCATCTTTTACTAAATTTAAGAAAAAAAAATCTATTCATATTTCACTCAATAAGAAAGCCAAGTATACTCTTTCATCCATATAATTCAAGTCATGGAAGCCGATCCTATTAATCCCCTATTGCTGTACTGATCACGTTTTTCTCAAACTATGGGCAATTTATATCGGATACCACTTGCGAAAAAAATGTCACAAACCTTCCCAATCTAGTGAAAGACCATTAAACTTCACCCTTCAAGAATATTTCGTGCCGTCTCATATTTGCTCAATACATTAAGTCGGTGTAAAGCAATACATTAGAGTTACAGAGGTTAACGTGATCTGATATTTAATTTTTATTAGGAATACAAAGAAAAGAAAACATCGAATGTATATTCCCCCTTTCCCCTTTTAATTTTTATTATAATTTTTAATTAGAATATGCTTTTACTTCATTGAACTTTAAAATGTTTAATTGATGTATCAACAATACATTTCAGAGTTTTCCACCTTCCCATCGCAATGTCTACACAATAAAAAATATATTCAGGGTAAATATTTTTGCCAGCAAGCTTGTGTTAAAAGTTTTTATTATCGATTAAAATACAATTATACAAAAGATTTTATTTATTTATTTATTTAATATGACAAACCTTTTTTGTTACGTTCTACCCAAAAATTCATAAATTTGTAATTTTAATAGACCAAATCAGTTTTTTCTCTTTGTTTCCCAGTCATTGTTGGGGGAGAGGCATATGACGTACTTATTCTAGATTTTAAATATAAATGAATATATATTCTTCTAATATTTCAGAAATATTCTTTCTTTTACTAAATTTAAGAAAAAAAATTCTATCCATATTTTACTCAATAATAAAGCCACGTACCGTTTCATCCATGTAATTCAAATCAGGAAATCCGATCCTATAAACCCCCTATTGCTCTGCTGATCACGTTTTTCTTAAACTATGGGCAATTTATATCAAATAGTGTTTTCGAAAAATTGTCACAAACCTGCTCAATCTAGTGAAAGACCATTAAACTTTATACCCTTCAGAGATACTTCGTCCCGACTCATATTTGCTCAATAAATTAACTCGGTGTAAAGGCAATACATTAGAGTTACGGAGGTTGCCGTGATCTGATGTTTGATTTTTATTAGAGATACAAATAAAAGAAAACAGCAAATATATATCCCCTCTTCCCCCTTTTAAGGAGATAGAAGGATTTATTAGCGGGAATTTTTTTGCCCAAGATATTTTTCTGTGTGCGTAAACGGTTTTATTAGGAAGAATGAAAAATTGTATTTGAATGCAGGCGATGTAACATATTCAGAAAATAAATAAGTACTCAAAGAATTTCGCGTTTTAACTGCTGCCGCTTAAAAAGTTTATTTGGTTAAATTATTTAAATTTTCGTGAAATAGATTTACATTAATGCTTAAGGATCATTCACTCAAATCTTCCTATTTTCGACCGAAAACGAAAACAAAAACAAACAAAGACATTTTTTTAGTAATTAATGCACACATAAACATACATAATTATTAATTATAACGGTGGCCTACATTGTCTCTGTGCCTTTAACCAAAATATTTTATTTTCATTTAACATTAAATGTATTTAATTCATCAACGATACAAAAAATTATAGAAGTTACATCTATTTAAAAATAATAATTTGTGTACACATACATCGATTCATATTTTTATAATGATGATATTTTTATAAATGACCATCTATTATACTAAAAGTTTCTGAAAGAGTAATCGAAACACTTCGGCGGTTTCTGAATTAAAAAATTTCTATAGTGCTGTTAAGTATGCAACTTTTAAGGAGAGCGTGAAAAGTGTCCTCAAAGTTTAGTCATATATGCATTTATCGCTTTATAATTTACCTCTCAACGATGGGTGGCTAATGAATAATTCCTACACAGTTAGTCATAGATATATAGTTCCAAATACATAAATATTTTAAATGAGGTAAACAAATATTTTAAAAGCGATTTGGGTCAATATTTTTTTAACTACGAAATTAAATTTTATACGATCTCCCAGTCTTAAAAGTCATATTTAGTAAATTTTTCTTATTACACTAACAAATAAGACAAAAAAAATGTCCCGTTCATATAACACTGAAATTGACCGACTTATGAAATTTAAAAATGCATGACTTATACCACTTTCCAGCATTGAAAACAAATGAGTTTGACCTTTTGATTAGAGGGATCATATGCAAGTTCTTACAGTATTTGAAGAAATTAATTCAATCGTAATATATATATGATTTCTTTCATAGCAAAGATACACATGCAATAACTTTTATTAAGTTTCAGGTTGTCCAAAATAATTGCATTTTAAGATAGGTTTTATATTGTAAGGATATGAGATTGTTTCTTTTCATGATTCGGCTACTATACATTCTAAAAGATGGTAGTATTTTTTAACTTTTGATGTATTATTTTTGTGTACTTTTTAGCTCTGAATCACAAAATGATCTTCATTTTTAGGTCTTCACGCCAGAATTATTTATAAATCGTAAATGACAAAATTAAAATACAGCGAAAATTTAATAGTATAAAAATATGTAAAACTTTTAAAATTAAAATACATTTAGCTCAATAATGTATCCAAGTTTTTGCATATACTGGGATTCTTACAGTTAAACATTGTTCGATGAAGGGGAAGAGGTTGCAAAAAATTGTCACAAACCATTCAATCAAGTATAATACCATTAAACTTTACCCTTCACTGATATTTCATTCCGACTCATATTTTCCCAATAAATTAACTCGGTTTAAGGCAATACATTAGAGTTACGGAGGTTGCCGGATCTGATGTTTGATATTTATTAGAAATACAAAGAAAAGAAAACATCGAATGTATCTTTTCCCTCTTTTAACGAGATAGAAGGATTTATTAGCAGGCATTTATTTGCTCAAGATATCTTTCTGTGTGCGTAAGCGGTTTTATTAAGATGAATGAAAAATTGTATTTGAATGCAGTCGATGAAACATATTCAGAAAATAAATAAGTACTGAGATAGTTTAGCGTTTTAACTCATGGCGCTTCTGCCGTAATACTCCATCTTTCATTCAATTTAAGAAAGAAAAAATATATTCATATTTTACTCAGTAAGAAAGCCAAGTACTCTTTCACCCATGTAATTCCAATCATGAAATCTGATCCTATAAATTCCCTATTGCTCTACTGGTCACGTTTTTCTTAAACTATGGGCAATTTATATCGAATACTGCTTGCGAAAAATTGTTACAAATATGCTCAATCTAGTGAAAGACCATTAAACTTTACCCTTCAGTAATATTTCGTTCCGACTCATATTTGCTCAATAAATTAACTCGGTATAAAGAAATACATTAGAGGTAGGGATGTTACCGTGATTTGGTGTTTGATTTTTATTAGAAATACAAAGAAAAGAAAACTTCGAATGTATCCCCTCCCTTTCCCTTTTTAATTTTTATTATAATTTTTAATTAAAAAAAATTTCCATGGAATTTTAAAAAATTTAATGGATGCATCAACAATACTTTTCAGAGCGTTCCATCTTCTCATAGCAATGTCTACACAATAAAAATCATATTCAGGGTACATATTTTTGTCAGTAAGGTTGTGTTAATAATTTTTGTTACCGATGAAAATACGATTATACTACCTCTGATAATAAAGTTCAGTGAATAGTATTGTAACTATAACGTACATGAAATATTAACAAAAATTACTTTATTGAACTTTAAAATAGTTCTCTCCGATAACTATGCACCGCTGAGATCTGTTATATATGTCCTGGAAACTTTGCAAGAAGTCTTCTTTTGGGATGCAGTTCAAAAGCTTCGTCACTTTTCTCTGAATATCAGAATGGTCAAATCTCTTTCCTTTAAAGGGGAGTTTGAAAACGTGGGAACAGGAGGAAGTCTGGAGAATTGAGATCTAGTGAGTATATTAAATATTCAATTTACACCACCCCTCTTGAGTTTCTCTTTTGTCTTACTAAGCTTAAAACAAAAATTGAAACTGAACTTTTGTTATTCATTTTCTTGTTCTCAATTAAGAACCAACACACTAAACAAGCATTTTGTAAATCCCGTTTTACAAGGAGACACAATCGATGCTCAACTGAACAACAACGGTGGAAGCAGATGGTCAATACATGTCTCTATGCAGGTGCAGAGTTTTGTTCCGCCAGTGTTGCTAGATCGGCCGTTCTGAATTCATTCAACGAACTATATTGTCAGAGGTAGTACAAAAGATTTTATTTATTCATTTATTGATTTACTTTTTTGACAAACCTTTTTTTGACTACACTCTTTCCAAAAATTCGTAATTTGTAATCCTAATGAACCGAATCAAATTTTTTTGTTTTTCATTTATTTACACATTTATTTATTGCTGGGAGACATGTATATGAAGTACTTATTCTGCGTTTAAAATATAAATGAATGTATATTCTTCTAAAATTTCAGAAATACTTCATCTTTTACTAAATTTAAGAAAAAAAAAATCTATTCATATTTCACTGAATAAGAAAGCCAAGTATACTCTTTCATCCATATAATTCAAGTCATGGAAGCCGATCCTATAAATCCCCTATTGCTCTACTGATCACGTTTTTCTCAAACTATGGGCAATTTATATCGGATACTATATGCGAAAAAAATGCCACAAACCTTCCCAATCTAGTGAAAGACCATTAAACTTCACCCTTCAAGGATATTTCGTGCCGTCTCATATTTGCTCAATAAATTAAGTCGGTGTAAAGCAATACATTAGAGTTACGGAGGTTAACGTGATCTGATATTTAATTTTTATTAGGAATACAAAGAAAAGAAAACATCGAATGTATATTCCCCCTTTCCTCTTTTAATTTTTATTATAATTTTTAATTAGAATATGCTTTAACTTCATTGAACTTTAAAATGTTTAATTGATGTATCAACAATACATTTCAGAGTTTTCCAACTTCCCATCGCAATGTCTACACAATAAAAAATATATTCAGGGTAAATATTTTTGCCAGCAAGCTTGTGTTAAAAGTTTTTATTATCGATTAAAATACAGCTATACAAAATATTTTATTTATTTATTTATTTATTTATTTATTTAATATGTCAAACCTTTTTTGTTACGTTCTACCCAAAAATTCATAAATTTGTAATTTTAATAGACCAAATCAATTTTTTCTCCTTGTTTCGCAGTCATTGTTGGGGGAAAAGCATATGAAGTACTTATTCTAGATTTTAAATATAAATGAATATATATTCTTCTAAAATTTCAGAAATACTCTTTCTTTTACTAAATTTAAGAAAAAAAAATTCTATCCATATTTTACTCAATAATAAAGCCAAGTACCGTTTCATCCATGTAATTCAAATCACGAAATCCGATCCTATAAATCCCCTATTGCTCTGCTGATCACGTTTTTCTTAAACTATGGGCAATTTATATCAGATACTGTTTGCGAAAAATTGTCACAAACCTGCTCAATCTAGTGAAAGACCATTAAACTTTACCCTTCAGAGATACTTCGTCCCGACTCATATTTGCTCAATAAATTAACTCGGTGTAAGGCAATGCATTAGAGTTACGGAGGTTGCCGTGAGCTGATGTTTGATTTTTATTAGAGATACAAATAAAAGAAAACAGCGAATATATATCCCCTCTTCCCCCTTTTAAGGAGATAGAAGGATTTATTAACGGGAATTTATTTGCCCAAGATATTTTTCTGTGTGCGTAAGCGGTTTTATTAAGAAGAATGAAAAATTGTATTTGAATGCAGGCGATGTAACATATTCAGAAAATAAATAAGTACTCAAATAGTTTCGCGCTTTAACTGCTGTCGCTTAAAAAGTTTATTTGGTTAAATTATGTAAATTTTCATGAAATAGATTTATATTAATGCTTAAGGATCAATCACTCAAATCTTCCTATTTTCGACCGAAAACGAAAACAAAAGCAACCAAAGACATTTTTTATTTAGTAATTAATGCACACATAAACATACATAATTATTAATTATAACGGTGGCCTACATTGTCTCTGTGCATTTAACCAAAATATTTTATTTTCATTTAACATTAAATGTATTTAATTCATCAACGATACAAAAAATTATAGAAGTTACATCTATTTAAAAATAATATTTTGTGTACACATACATCGATTCATATTTTTATAATGATGATACTTTTATAAATGACCAACTATTATACTAAAAATTTCTGAAAGAGTATTCGAAACACTTCGGCGGTTTCTGAAATATACAACTTTTAAGGAAAGCTTGAAAAGCGTCCTCAAAGTTTAGTCATATATATGCATTTATCGCTTTATAATTTGCATTCATGTCTTGAGTAAGTCATGATTGATAAACATCGAAGTTAATAAACAAAGAGTTTCTCATCGGAAACACATCATACGATGAGTAATGTTGTAAATTTGCGAAGGAAGAAACGACATTTTTGGAATACAGATAATTTCAGTAAAGTTTCGGCCCGGGCGAATTTTCAGCAACAGTTTCACCGAAATTCAAATTTTTGGGCCGAAAAGGAATACAAATCCTCAACTTCTGAAACAAACAACAAATTCCGATATAGCTCGATAATTATTTTTGCTATTTATGTTACGGTATAAATCGTCCAACAAGTGGCACTTTTATGTTGCAATTTTTCTGATATCCACAATAGTCCTATCACAAGAACTAATGCACCGAATTTCATGCCTTTAGAATCCTCACGATGAGCATCGATTTTCATTTAATTTTGGAACTGTATTAACGAACTTCGAAGTATTAATATACATGAGATGAAAGAAAGTTTTGGGAATTGTGCCATCGCCACATGCGACTCATTTATTTCAAAAATACTATGCGATTTTTATGGTTATTTTGCATTTTACAGTTTTCTTAGCTTTTCAAATTTTATTGAATAAGCTTTTATTTCTATTCTCTCTGCTGCATGTGTCAGAAGAAAATTTTACAGGGGTAAAAAGACTTTAGTATACATTAATATCTTACTGTCTTGAACATATTTAACGTTAAAAACATTTGAAATATGTAAACATGGTACTATCAGCTATATATGTTTTTTAAATCTTAAGGGTACAGTGGACTTTTAAAACTATTTTTTTTTTAATTTTCAATGAATTTTTGTAAAAATTTCTGTAAATAATCATAGTATATATGTAATAAAATAAAAAATTTTGCGCCATTTTGTTCTCTCTTAACTTCAATTCTAAAATTTGTGGAACATATTTTAATCTTAGTTTCGTAATGTATTAACTTGTAACAGCTAAAATTCTTTTTCTTATTTTATTTATTAATAAATTATTGCCTGCTTCTCAGAAAGGCGGGAAGTATTTCGTAACCTTTTTACTTTCTGGAATATTCCCGGGATTTTAATTTTATTTTTTATTCAACATCGCGTGATCGGTGTTATTGCGCGTTGTTAAAGGGCTTGTTATTTGCGAGGTAAAAAATAGATCCTGCCCGAGGACACGCCTCCTTAGACTAATCAGAGCTGATCGTCTTTTGACGTTTAAGCTCGAGTTAATCCTAATTGGATTTTTAAATTGATTGACGCGGAGTACGATGGAGCTAATTTGTAGCGAAAATGTCCCATTTTCATTTGGCTTTTTAGGAGCGTTAGAATGCATCTTTCCTTTAAAACTGCTCGGAAGCCATGTCGTTTTTTCCGAGAATGTAGAACGCCGGAATGTTGCAGCTTAGTGAGCGAAGGCCGTAGTGATAGATGTGTGGAACGGTGATCTGTGGAGTAACTTAAGTTCGTGCTCTAAATAATAAAGAACTAAAACTGATTTTCTTGCATTTTTATTGGAGAAACTCCTACGAGAACAAATCCATGGCTTATCCACTTACCAGAACGACTGCTCTGCTCATCCCGCTATTGATTCTTAGTGAATAGTAGTATTCTACAGCCAACATGGTATTTTTACTAGAGCTTATACACTGTTATAGAACATCGTCGTCGTATCATGACATATATATCTCTTATTTCACATTTTCTTTTTTAAATATAGTCAGTAGTTTTTCAGAAACAGATTTTTTTAAAAAAATCTAACGAAAAATGGCAATAATTAAAAATTCTCCAGGTGAAACCAGTTTTCACATACTTGTTCAAATTTTTTCCATAATAACCCTTTCATACATATAAATAAATGTTACTAAGCATTTTTAGCATATTACTTGTAAAACATTTACAAAAATGGTTTTAATTTAATTTTTTGTACTTTTCGCTAAAAAATCATTAAAAATTCTATATAACAGAAATTTTAAAATTTTAAATGCGTCTAAACAAGTTTGGGTCAATCCATTTCAAGTGGTCCAACACTGGTCGCTTGGTCATTTTTTAAAAATCTGAAATTTTTTGTGCAACAACCCTAACATGATGGAAGTTCAAAATGACCATTATTTTAATTTTACTATTTTTTGTTTGTGCATGGCGGCCATCTTTGTTTCATCGTGTGCACGATTTTCTCAGATACTAGGATACACAAAATTGTAAATATCTCGTCTTTTATTTTCCCAATTGAAATGGGGTTTGCAGCATTTTGTTCAGAATAAAATAGGCTAAATATATGGTAGTAGAATAATTTTGGAAAATAAAATTTTACAAGTGAAATTTTAGCACAAAATTTAAGATTTTTTCCAAAATCTATCCGTTTTCAAGAGGAAATTTTTTATTCAAGGAAAACTGTCACACTTACACAATTTTTTCTACAAATAGATTAAAAGTGCGTGTACTCATACATAAAGTCCCAGATCTAGGAGTTAATTTCTCTTTGCGAAAAAAATTCCGAAATTCTTCAAAAATTTCAAAAATCGCACTTTTTAGGCTTTGATATCTCTGGTGGGGCACGAGATAAAAATCTGAAATTCTGGCCTTTGATAGTATTATGTAGTAATGTTATATAAAAAAAATTTCAAGAAGGAGATTTGACTACAAGCGGAGATATGACATGGACAATATGTGAAAACAATACTGACAAATTATTCTAACCTACTACGTAATTGTTCAACAAGACTGTCAACCTTACACAATTTTTTTTTCTACAAACAGGTAAAAAGTGCGTGTACTCATACACCAAGTCCCAGATCTGGGAGTTGATTTCTCTTTGCGAAAAAAATTCCGAAATTCGTCAAAAATTACAAAAATCGCACTTTTTAGGCTTTGATATCTCTGGTGGAGCACGAGATAAAAATCTGAAATTCTGGCCTTTGATAGTATTGTGTAGTAATGTTATGTACAAAAAATTTCAAGAAGGAGATTTGATTATAAGCTAAGATACGGTGATAAAAAAATGTTAAGAAATGCTATTATGAGTACATTAAGAGAAATGAGATTAGTCTCATTTATTACAATATTTACACAGAAAATATCGTTTCTTGAAAACAGTTTAATAATAAATGTTTAATTTACAAAGATACTATATATACTCAACAAAGAGCTTAACACTATTTACGAGAGATGTTATGAGTTCGACCAGTTACTGATGTCAATCCATCAGGCTGTTTTTTCTCAAAATTTTATTTGAAGCCACCCAAGTCTTGACATTCAAAGTTAACTTGAATAAAATTCTCTAGGTTTAATAATTGAAACCATGTCAACTCGATCAGTTGCAACCCATTGTCTGAAATTTACTTTTCCTGAAATGTGCACTGAGTAAAACTGTTGCAAAAGCATTTGTAGTAGGTTTGGTCCTCTGGACAAATAGTGTATTGGCTCATCATACATTCTGAATTGTTTAAATCACACAGACGCATTTGAAGAAGATATTTGTAATTAACATTTAACTCTGTACCATAAATAATTAATTTAAAATTTTGGAGGTATGAACAATTACATAGAAGGTTACAATAGTTTGGCAGTATTGTTTTCACATATTGTCCATGTCATATCTCAGCTTGTAGTCAAATCTCCTTCTTGAAATTTTTTGTACATAACACTACTACACAATACTATCAAAGGCCAGAATTTCAGATTTATATCTTTTGCTCCACTAGAGATATCAATGGCTAAAATGTGCGATTTTTGAAATTTTTGACGAATTTCGGAATTTTTTTCGCAAAGAGAAATCAACTCCCAGATCTGGGACTTGGTGTATGAGTACACGCACTTTTGACCTATTTGTAGAAAAATTTGTGTAAGGTTGACAGTCTTGTGGAACAATTACATAGTACGTTACAATAATTTGACAATATTATTTTTCACAAATTGTCCATTCCATATCTCAGCTTGTAGTGAAATCTTCTTGAATTTTTTTGTACATAACACTACTACACAATACTATCAAAGGCCAGAGTTTAAAATTTTTATCTTGTGCCCCACCAGAGATATCAAAGCCTAAAAAGTGCGATTTTTGAAATTTTTGAAGAATTTCGGAATTTTTTTCGCAAAGAGATGTTAACTCCCAGATCTGGGACTTGGTGTGTGAGTATACATATTTTTGACCTAATTGTAGAAAAAATTGTATAGGGTTGACAGTTTTCCTTGCATAAAAAATTTCCTCTTGCAAATGGATAGATTTCGGAAAAAATCTTAAATTTTGTGCTAAAATTTCACCGGTAAAAATTTGTTTTTCAAAATTATTCTAACACTGTACATTTAGCCTATTTTATTCTGAACAAAATGCTGCAAACTCCATTTCAATTGGTAAAATAAAAGACGAGATATTTACAATTTTGTGTATCCTAGTATTTGAGAAAATCGCTGAACACGATGAAACAAAGATGGCCGCCATGCACAAACAAAAAATAGTAAAATTAAAATAACGGTCATTTTGAACTTCCATCATGTTAGAGTTGTTGTAAAAAAAATTTCAGATTTTTTAAAAATGGTCGAGCGACCAAAAAAATATTTTCTGGACCACTTGAAATGGATTGACCCGTTTATTTTTAGTAGCATTTGTTAACGCATATATATAGAGCATTTTTTTAAAAAAATCAGAAAAATTGGGCATAAAGTTTTGCGTATGGAACATTTTGAAATCGTGAAAACGACGAAAATATTCATTCTGAGAAAAGCAGATATTAGTAACTACAATGGTTATAATTGCTTCATATTTTCCTACTGACACAGTTTCAGTCATATATAAGGGATATAATATCATTTCTAGCTCATATGTAAGTGTTTTATGTTTTTATGGTAAATTCATATAAAATATGTGGCTTCGACAGTAATTTATGCAAAGGACGTGAAGCATCTGAATTTTAAAAAATCTTCTCAAAGAAAAAAAAAAAAAAAAAAAAAAAAAAAAAAAAAAAAAAAAAAAATTCTGATGATTTTTTTAAAATTTTTCTGGAAATATTCATGGTATAAATACCTCTATTGTACAAATTTTAAGGCAGGTTAAATATATTAAATAATTGTTGAGAAATAGATTTTTTTTTTTTTTTTTTTTTTTTTTTTTTTTTTTTTTACGCTAAAAAGATTGGGGACAAAAAGCAATTCCTCTAAATACATTATAAACAAACGCTAAAAGAAACAGTTAAAAGTTACAGTTAAAGTATTGTTTTGCAAAATCACAAAATTAATAAGTATTCAGGGCAAAATAATAACATTGAGTAAGGTAAAACAAAAAAACTAGACTAAATTTTACGGCTGCGAATTGGCGAAAAAGTAAACAAAGGAGGGTGGCAGAATCAACTAATTGGATAAAAATGCTTGTAATTCCAATAAAAGTAGTTGAAATTGAAAAATTCTTTTTGCGTTCAATAGCATGGAGTTCATATAATGTTATTATGCTAAAAATGAAAATTTGACAATTTGGATGACTTTTTGCGATTTTTAAAGTTCACTCTTTTCTTAAACAACATTGTAAAATTCAATGGGGGAACAATAAATACCTATGGCTGGTATAAATGAATCTATAAAATATCCAATTTAAATGTAAAAATCCGATAATACAAGATAGTCAATTCACGATAATCAGAAAAAGAAAAGTGTTTTGATGGTGATTAATGAATATTGAAATTTGAGAAAAGTGAAAATTTTAAAATGATGCTTTATTATTATTATTATAGAAAAAAATTGCCCAAAATTTTTCAGCCATCTTGTGAATGCAAAAATTTTATCAATTTGTTAAACTATGAGGTAAGTTGGAAAAGCACAACAGTAACTGGTTTTTGCAGATGCCACGGTGGGGCGTGATCAATAAAAGATCAGGAATCAATGCTCAGGCCTGTCCAACCTTTCAGTTAGCAGAGGTGCAACTCAGCTTTTGGCACTCAATGAAGGGCGCCATTATTCACACAACTGAAAACATGCGCCAATATTGCCGCACAGTATTATGAAACATAACATAATGAATCTGACAGCGATGAGACAAAATATACCTTACGGTTACGGAGTTACAGATATTAAATTTCAAATTATACATTTTGTATGAGAGGTCCATCTCAAAAATGTTTGTGCGGTTAGAAACCGAAAACTTTAATCGTAGATATCAGAAATACCTATCCTGATAGATATCTTTTAGGATGTAAAAATTCGCTTTGACTTATTTTGAAGGCACGGATTTTGTTTTATAAAAGGAGCAAAAACACAGAACGTCATTGCGATCAATCCATATGATTAGTTCCAGAAAGATAGTCTGGAAGTGTTTACACAGATGGAAATCATTCTACACTGCTTTATTAATAAAATAAATAAATAAATAAATAAAGTCTAAAAGGAAAAATTAAGCACTTTTATCCATCGTATAAAACAACTAATGGGCCAGTGTGACAATAGCAAAAAGAAAAAATGTGAACTTTTCATGCATTGTTTCTTCAAAGAGGGAAAACGTTAATTTTTTGTTACTTCTGAAGTATTAAAAAGATCTATTTACAATTATTATCGAATTTAGGCATCATAATAACACTTTTTAAACAATAACTATAAACAGTCGACTCTCGTTAATTCGGAATCGGATAATTCGAATCTTCGCTTAATTCGAACTAAACATGAAGTCCCGAAATTTTCAATGTCAGAATAACGTTAAAAATTTTCATTAATTCGAACTCATTTTCTCTTGACTTCGTCTAATTCGAACTAACGAGAATTCTGATTTTTCATTTTTTCTTTCTTTCTCACGGATTTCAGATCATTTGAATAACTTTCTTTCTTCGATTTTTGGGGAAATTATTCCGAACGAGTATACATATTATCCAATGCATTTAATATCCTTTTCTTAGTGCCATCTGTCCATTTCATTTTTTCTTCCGTTGTGCTTGTTTCTAATCTTTTAATTAGTTTATGTATTTATTTATACATTCTAATTTAATATTAAGCCATATTATAATGATAGTAGACGAAATAAATTTATCAAAAAAAAAAAAAAAAAAAAAAAAAAACTATATCATTAATTTTTTTGTAATAGTACCATATTAAGCATGTTTTCATTTCATTTTTTCCATAATTCGAACTTCGGATAATTCGAACATTTCTTGCGATCCCGACGAGCTCGAATTAACGAGAACCGACTGTATCATGAAAATGTGCATAGTTAAATTTTCAAAGCATATTTCTGCTTTTTAATGCGAATTCACGGGTTTTGAGAATATCTCTGATTTAAATATTAATGTTTTTAAAGAGCGCATTCTTTATAATGGAATTTTACTTCTAAAAAGTCTAATAACAGGAAACTTTCAAAAAGGCGCCAAAAAAAACCATGCGAAGGGCACCATGGTGCCCGCAGGCGTCACGTTGGACAGGCCTGCTTTAGATAATACCTGGATGTATCACACGGGGCTATTCGAGTAATAAAAGTTTTGAAAGAATCTATTTTAATGCAAAACGAATCCTTCAAAACCGGATTTAAGTAATTATCGATGATGAAATAAGTTTTTATGAGAACATCCATTTTATTTATTTATTTATTTATTTTTATGCATCATACTTTTTAAACAATGTTACTACTAATAATCTGTTTATTTAATATCTATTATAAGTAATAATCGATGATGAAATAAGTTTTTATGAGAACATTCATTTTATTTATTTATTTATTTATTTATTTTTATGCATCATACTTTTTTATATAATAATCTGTTTATTTAATATCTATTCTTTTAAAGATTGATACTTTGATTCCTCAGTGTAGCAGAAAAATGGTTAATAGAATTTCCTCTATTTTGATGTTAAAGAAAAATATTTACGATTCCGAACACATCTTTTTATATATTTTCTGACGAAAGAAAAAATATAATCCTACTTGTTGTGGTGAATTTTGGGTCACATTCTTAGTAGAAAATATTCATATCCGCTCATAAATCTAGCTTTTTATGACAGGAGTGCAATAGATTCAAAACAGAATCGTGTGTTTGTGATCAATATTTTCAGTCTCTTGATTGAAGTATGAGATGAAGTACAGCCATGAAAAAAGAAAAAAAAAAATGAATAAAAAGAAAAAGAAAATACCCCCCCCCCAACTAATCTTCAATAAATTTTCATAGAAGAAAGTTACTGGTAATGAACGATTAGAAATAAAGTTTACTTTTAAATGATGTATTTAAAATTTGTTCATGGGCTCATCTACATATTAAAACGAACCCAAACTTTATTTTTTTTCAATTGCAGTAACCAATTTTAACAAGATATTTCAAATCTTTGGTTCAAAATATTCATATAAACGAAATTTCAAGTCATTTCAATGATAAGTTTTTAATTATACATTCAAAATTTAGTGCGCCTAGTGTTAAATTGCTTTTTCATATTTTTATTAATATCTCCTGAAATTATACTCTTAATGCGCTAATTTTTTTTATATAGCAACAATACTAAAATACATAAACATAAATACGTTGAATTTGTAATTTTTATAATTTCAATATATGAACATGAACTATGAAATTAATAATCGAAAAAAGTATGAATTGCAACAATTTTTTTTTTATTTGAAGGATTTAGATTTATTAAATAATGGTTTATTGAAATCCAAAATTTCAATTTTTTTTCAATTAGTTTTTAAATTATGCTTAAAAAACAACAAAATGATGCTTAATGGATCTACGATAGGAATGACAACATATTTTGAAATTTCTTATGCTATCCTGTAATCTAGCAGTCTTCAATGACCGCTTGATTGGAACCTAAGATGTTTTGATCAAGAAGGGGGCTCTCTCGGGCAACAATCGAGTACCGAATTTCCATTTGGATACGCCCCTAAAATATGCTAGTTTTAAAATAATTAATTTCTCGGAAACTTATCGTACGAATTGCATGAAAATTTGTTTTTAGGCTAATTGGAGACTATAGAGTTCATTTATGCAGTCAGAATTGGGTACAGCAATTGAAAAAAACAAAGTTAGGGTTTGCTTAAGATGTAGATGTCCCCTAAGAAAATTTTATACACATCATTTAAAAGTAGATTTTATTTCCAATCCTTTGGTACCAATAACTTTCTTGTACGATAATTTGTTTAGGAGTTAAGAAGGGTATTTAGTTTTTCTTTTTTTCTAGTACTGTATCCTTTTTTTTTTTTTTTTTCATTGAGCTATGCAGTGATGCCAGTCTGTTGCTTCTTAAAAAATTCCGACTGATTGCCAACATCTTTTAAAACAGTATAGCATGCCTTGCATTATTTAATCTGTCATTAAATAAGACGGATATTTCTTTGTAAAAAAAGGGGTAGTGATCAAGCAATCTGAATTTAGAAAAAAAAAAAAAGTTGGAAACTGGCAACCTTAGAGCTATGGGATTATAGTAAATCGTTTTTTATTTTTTAGCTTATCAAACATTCATACAAATTTGATATAATGAAATTTAAGACTATTACCTGTGCAAACATATTTATTTTGGCAGAATATATATATGTATATATATATATAAACTTCTTAGATATATACACATTTTTTTTGGCGTAACTGCACAAGCAATCGAAAAGAAATTTTAGATAGAATTAATTGAAGGTATTCACAGAAGATCGTGATGATTTACAGCAGTTCTTCCCTCATAGTTACAGTTACAATGAAAAAAATTAAATTTTCTAATGGCAACACTCACTTGTTACTTGTGCAGATTCACCAGAAGATTGAAAAACCATAAAGGGTGTATGACGGAAATTGGCGGCTTATAAATTTATTTTAACTTTAGAAACTGGATCAAAAAATGAAAGTATCATTCTAAAAAATATCTGCAACCAAAATCGAAAAAGTAAAAAAGGTGAGATGTAGATATGAACCTCAGCTATCCAATACAAAAAAGAAAAAAAAAACTTTAAAATGTTGAAATGCAAACGAGATATTAGAAAATATCGGTATCTTTATGGGTTTAGCTTTAGCTTCCAAGTCTTTTCGTCTGAGGGACAGGTGCCTTAAAGTGTTTAAAATGTAAAGAGAAATAACTCTAAAAAAAAAAAATCTAAATTAATGATTCCTTTTATAATAATGGCTTAAAAAACTTATATTTTAGATTTCTACATTATTCGATCATTCTTCAAACAACTGCTTTTTATTAAGAAACAGAAAACATGATTAAAGCTTATCCGCATAAAGCTACAATAGCGTAAACATACTCAATAACCATTATTAATCTTTTTAATGTAATTAGCCTAATAACAAATAGTTATTTCTTCCAAAAAAAAAAAAAAAAAAAAAACTCTATGTTATTAATTTAATAAGAAATCGAATGGAAACATGGGTTTCGAGTTTTTAAGAATAACAATTCATCCATGTCCTGTGAAAATTTTTGCAGCATAACGGTTCGATTCGTGTGTCATTTAGTGCTTCATTGTGGACAAACAAATCAATAAATGGAATAAAAAACTTTAATTTGTATCGTCAGAAAGTTGGAGTAGGGGGATCATTAAATTTGAAATGGATGGTTTACTGATGCTTCCAAGCAAAAGGAATTGGACCAATTGGAAAAAGCTTAAGTTTTCGATTGGCTTCATTATATCGGTTTTTGGTGAAATGCTTGTTACGCTGCTTCTCTTGTGTTTTGTTTTCTGTGACTTGTAGATACATTTTCAGTAATGCGACATTGTCTTACTACTGATTTTACAGTTGACTTGGCATACATTACGAGATGATGATATTAACAATGTCGTTCGTAATAACTTAAGATAGAGCAATAATTATTATATCTTCACGTCATCCCTATACTAATTAATATAAATTACGTAATTTGCCTTCTGATTAATAATAATAATAATAATAATAATAAAACAAATGGGTAAGAGATCAGAGATCGTACAGATGATTTAGTTTAATGTTTAGTTCTAAACAACTTATCGTTTAATAAATAAATCCAAATTGTTAATTTATAATTATCAAATTCTTTCATAGATAGTAGTATCGATAAATTCAATTTTAAAATAACGAGGTGGAACCCGTCGAAATTCGACGAAAGAAAATCTTTGAAAAAGAATTGTTTTATTTATTTATAATAAATCTACATAATTAGCTATAGTAAAAAAATACATCTTATATTGGTCAGTCTAATTCTCAAGCAAATATTATTTTAACCTAAAATTAACAAAATATTATAAAACTCAATTATTCAAATTTATTAAAAGAAATAAAACAGAAATTCACCGGATTTTATAACAAACGCATTTTAATTTCAATTTTGAGAGCAAATGGAGGTATTCTGTTGCCACAATTACAAAATTGAGACTAAAAATTATATAAAAAAATTAATATATCAAAAATGAATTGAGATACAGCTTTGAAACAAATTGCACTTAAAAGTACATTTTTTTTTATCTACACGATGGTGTAAAAATTAAAAATGTACGATGATTAAAAATGTAAAATTTGAAGCACCGAAAATTGCAAAACCGGAATTGCATGAAGAAGTGTTGCGCATTTTAATTTTTATTTATTTATTTATTTATTTCAATTTTAAGAGAAAATTGAGTGTTTATGTTGCCACAATTACAAAATTGGTACTAAAAACTCAAAAAAAATTAATATCTCAAAAATAAATTGAGATACAGCTTTCAAACAAATTGCACTTAAAAGTACATTTTTTTCTGTATACGACAATGTAAAAGTTTAAAATATGCAATATTTAAAAGTGTAAAATTTGCAGTAATGAAAATTGCAAAACCGAAATTGCAGGGGAAAGTGTTGCTATTCGCAAAATGACGTATGCGTTACGCACAGATACGTTTGGCCTTTATAATATAGATTATAAAAGTAAGTTATTTATTTTAATCAAACTAAAAATTGTCAAATCAAATTATTTAAGTAAAATCCAAAATTCTGAGTTTTTTAAAAATCCGAAATTAAAAAAAAATTAGAGGAGATATAAATAAAATTTTAAATTTCTGAAAACGAAAAAAAAAAAAAAAAAAAAAAAAAAAAAAAAATAGTTCGCGATTATCTTTGCCTGCAGAAACAGGTACCTTAAAGCATTTATAGTGTGAAAAGAAATAACTTTAAAAAAATCTAAATTAATGATTCATTTATAATCAGATATATCAAAAATGGCTTTTCTTTTTGAACTTTTCTTCTTAATCTGTATATTGTTCGATTATTTTTCAAACAAATATTTTTCATTAAGAAACGGAAAACGTGATTAAAACTTATCAGCGTAAACATACTCAATAACCATTATTCATCTTTTTAACATAATTAGCCTAATAACAAACATTTATTCCTTAAAAAAAAATCACTAAACTCTATGTTATTAATTTAATAAGTAACCAAATGCAAACACGTGTTTCGAGTTTTTAAGTCATCCATGTACATGTAACAATTTTTGTAGAATAATGGTTCAATTCGTGTGTTATTTAGTGGTTTATAATGGACAAATAAATCAATAGATAGAGAAAAAAAAAACGTGAATTTGTATCGTCAGAATAATTGCAGTTGGGGGATCATTAAATTTGAAATGAATGGTTTACTGATGCTTCCAAGCAAAACGAATTAGACCAATTGGAAAAAGCTTAAGTTTTCGATTGGCTTCATTATATCGGTCTTTTTTCGAAATGCCTGTTGCACAGTTTCTCTTGAATTTTGTTATCTAGTGACTTTTACAGCAACGCGGTGTGTCGTATTATTGATTTTACAGTTGACTTGGCATATATTGGAAGATGATAATATTAACAATGTCGGTAGCAATAATTTAAGAAAGAATTATAATTACTATATGTTTTAGTCATCACTAAAGTAATTAGTATATATTGCGAATTTTTCACCTGATTAATTTATAAAAAAAAAGTTATAAAAATATAAAGGTTAATTTATAAAAAAAATGTTAAGAAAAATAATTTTTTAAAAATCGAAATTAATGGTTCCATTATAATCACGTAGATCAATAATGGTTTTGCTTTTTAAAATTGTATTCTAAATTTCTACAGTATTCGATCATTTTTCAAACAACTGTTTTTCATCGAGAAACGGAAAACTTGATTACAGTTTATTAGCACAAAGCTACATTAGCGTAAACATACTCAATAACCATTACTTATCATTTTAATGTAATTAGCCTAATAGCAAACATTTATTTTTTTAAAATCACTAAACTCTATGTTATTAATTTAAGAAGCAACTGAATGAAAACACGTGTTTCGAGTTTTTAAGTCATCCATGTCCTATAACAATTTTTGTAGAATAACGGTTCAATTCGAGTTCTCATTTAGTGATTATGGACAAACAAATCAATCAATCGAGAAAAAAACGTTAATTTGTATCGTCAGAAAATCGGAGTAGGTGGATCATTAAATCTGAAATGGATGGCTTACTGCTGCTTTCAAGCAAAACAAATTGGACCGATTGGAAAAAGCTTAACTTTTCGATTGGTTTCATCGGTTTTTGGCGAAATGCTTGTTACGTTGTTTCTCTTGCGTTTTGCTAAGTGTGAGTTGTAAGTACATTTTCCGTAACGTGACATAATCGTGTTACGGATTTTACAGTTGATTTGGCATACATTACGAGATGATAATATTTAAAATGTCATTCGTAATAATTTAAGAAAGAATTATAATTATTATATCTTTCCGTTATTACTAAAGTAATAAGTATTAATTGCGTAATTTGCCACCTGATTTTTTTTTAAAGTTTATTTAGCGTGATTTGGAAGATAAAAGTAGCCCGAGTAAAACGGAAACGCGTTTTATTATTATACGAAAATGGAAAATCGTAATGTTGTTTCCCCTGACTGCCGAAAAAAATTGTAAAGTTGTTTTTAAGGATTTCGTTCATTTGACGAAACCCGATTCATTTCTATCCTCGGTCTGTCCCTTCATCACAGAGTCCGTACACAAAAACTGTGTAAGTCAGAGACTTCAAATCAATAAATAGAGAAACAAATGGACAAACTAATCAATAATTTTTAAAAAAAAGTTAATTTGTATCGTCAGAAAATCAGAGTAGGGGGGTCATGAAATTTGAAATGGATGGTTTACTGATGCTTCCAAGCAAAACGAATTGGACCAATTGGAAAAAGCTTAAGTTTACGCGTTTTGGCTTCATTATCTCGGTTTTTGTCGAAATTCTTGTTACGTTGTTTCTCGTGTGTTTTTTTTGCCTGTGACTTACAGGTACATTTTCAGCAACGCGACGTAGTCGTACTATTAATTTTACAGTTGACTTGGCATACATTACGAGATGATTACGTTAACAATGTCGTTCGCAATAACTTAAGAATAATTATTATATATTTTCGTCATCATTAAATTAATTAGTATAAAATATTCAATTTGCTATCAGATTAATAAAAAAAAAAAATAATAATAATAATAGGTTCATTAAGTGGAATTTACAAGATAAGCGTATCAAAAATAAAACAGAAACGGATTTTATTGTTGTATGAAAACGCAAAATGTTTTTCCCCTAACTGCCAAAACAAAGCATAATTTTTTTTTTTTTTTTTTCTGTAATTAATCTAAAGGCTGAAACAAAAAAATGATTTTTCCAGCATGGTAAAAATTTTATTTGCGTATTGGATAATAATCCTAAGAGTAACAATGATATCTTAATGTTTTAAAATTGGATTACATTTGTAGAATTATATTATTTTAAATAATGCTTCTACTTCAGCGAAAAACCTTTAAAATGCCGAGATGCAAACGAGATATTAGAAAATAACCTCTCTATAGGCTTAGCATTAGTTCACGAGTTTCTTGCCTGCAGGGACTGGTGCCTTAAAGCATTTAAAATGTGAAGATAAATATTTTTTTTAAAAATATAAATTAATGATTCCATTGCAATCACGTAAATCAATAATGGCTTTTCATTTTAAACTTTTTTTCTAAATGTCTACATTATTCGATCATTTTTCAAACAATTGTTTTTCACCAAGAAACAGAAAACATGATTAAAGCTTATCAGCGTAAAGCTGCATTAGCGTAAACATACCCAAAAACCATTTTTCATCCTTTTAATGTAATTAGTCTGATAACAAACGTTTATTTTTTTTAATCACTAAACTCTTTGTTATTAATTTAATAAGTAACTGAAAGGAAACATGTGTTTCGAGTTTTTAAATCATCCATATCCTACAACAATTTTTGTAGCATAACGGTTCGATTCGTGTGTCATTTAGAGCTTTATTATGGGCAAGCAAATCAATAAATGGAGAAAAACGTTAATTTGTATCGTCAGAAAATTGGAATAGGGGGATCATTAAATTTGAAATAGATGGTTTACTGATGCTCCCAAGCAAAACGAATTGGAACAATTGGAAAAAGCTTAAGTTTTCGATTGGCTTCATTACATCGGTTTTGGGCGAAATGCTTGTTACGTTTTTTTTCTCTCGTGTTTTGTTATCTGTGACTTGTACTTGTAGGTAGGTACATTTTTAGTAACGCGACGTAGTCTACTACAGATTTTACAGTTGACTTGGCATACATTACCAGATGATAATATTAACGATGTCAATCGCAATAATTTAAGAAAGAACAATCATTATTATATCTTTCCGACATCACTTAAGTAATTAGTATAAATTGCGCTATTTGCCATCTGATTAATTAAAACAAAAAAGAATAGGTTCATTTAGCGTGAATTTGAATATAAAAGTATCAAAAATAAAACTGAAACGCAAGCGTGTCACTCATATAGATACTTGTCAATTGCAAAATTTCATATTAACTTATGGTATGTTTTAAGTAGATTGTTACTCTTTACCTAACGTAATGATCAAAATATGGTTTCAACTACCAGAAAGTACATGTTCAATGTCTATGTAGAGCTTTTTTTAAAAAAAGAATAAAAAGTAATTAAATTTTAAAATTGTTTCCGAAAAAAAAAAATCCGTACTCAATAGCGAAATTTTTTTCTGACCCTTTTAAAAAAATCAACAGCGTGATACTTGCAAGTATAATTTTTGAAGAGACTTAAAATAAAACATTTCTTTTTGATGAAAAAAAGTATATCTTGAGTTTTAAACTATTATCTTCCAAAGGACAGCATTTTCCCCTTTCCCGCGCTGTCATATCCGAAAATTCACAACGTCAATTATGATAGCACTTTCTTTAAAAGAAAAAAGAAAGTTTTCATTCGAAAACAGAAAAACAGTAAAAAACACAATGAATTTGTCCGGTTGATTCGCAGTTCCGCTAACTATAGAAAGTATTGTATAAACAAAAATCGTTAACTAAACTTCTGAAGGAATTTAACTATTCCTTTCAAAATATTAGCATCTTATTATCACCAACTTCCTTTATAAGTTAATCATTAACTATTTATCAAAAACTCATTTTCAGTTGGTATCGCCCAAAAACATTATACTATGTTCCCTAGACAGACTAATAGGACGACAATATACGTCTCAATAAGTAAACGGGAGGGGAAAAAATAATATGAAGATGCACTTTAATATTTCTAGGATGTTGTCCCGAATGCAATTATTGCTCCTGGACTTTTTCAATCATGCAGTAAATAGACCCTGACATTCCTTTATGGCCCCCTTCTAATTGGATTCCGAAAATTCAATTAAACATACAGTAGCGCATTTACTACTCGGGCTTTTAACTGCAAATTTCTAGCTTTTAAAGTGCGTGCGGTGATTTTTGGAGAGATTTGTTAGGTGATATATTTTTACACTCACATTTGTACCGTTTCCTTAGCAATTGGTTACCTTGCGTGAATTAATGGAGATAAAATAATATAATATCTGTTGCCATAGTGTGTAATGCAGTGTGTAATTGCTGTTGCAAGAAAAAACAGAAATGGCTGGGATATGGAAAAGCAGAGATTATAAAAAATTTGAAAACTTTTTGCAATATAAGGTTCTTTTCATTTATGCAAATTAGGTTTCGCAGGACAAATAGTGCCGTATATCCATATATTTAAAAAAATAAATCTTAATCGTAGGATTTGAAGTTATAGTCATTGTAACGAAACGTTCAAAAGAACGTTTTCATAATAAGTGTATAGTTAGGGTTATGCGAATAAAATAGTGCAAGTTTTGACAACACTTTCAGAAAAAAATATGTTTTCACCGAAAAACAGAAAAAGCAATCGCATTGCATTATTTTCAAATATTTTCATTGCTTTCAATTGTACAGCTATAATTTTGCCCGACGACTCTCAATTTCACTAATTATGGAAAGTATAGGATAAACAAAAAATGTTAAATAAATTTATGAAGGAATTTAATCATTCTCATTCTTTCAATATATTAGCACTGTTATCACCAACTTCCTTCATAAGTTAATGAATAACTGATTATCAAAAATTTATTTAACCGCCGAAAAACATTATACTGTGTTCGCTGAACAGACTAATAGGACGACAATATACGTCACAATAAGTAAACGGGAAGGGAAAAAATAATATGAAGATGAACTTTAATATTTCTAGGATGTTGTCCCGAATGCAATTATTGCGCCTGGACTCTTTCAGCCATGCAGTAAATAGACCCTAACGTTCCTTTATGGGGCCCCCTCTAATTGGATTTCGAAAATTCAATTACACATACAGTAGTGTATTTAGTACTCGGGCTTTTAACTGCAAATTTCTAGCTTTTAAAGTGCGTGCGGTAATTTTTAGAAAGATTCGTAGGTGATAAATTTTTACACTCACTTTTGTACCGTTTCCTAGCAATTCGTTACCTTGCGCGAATAAATGGAGATAAAATAATTTAATATCTGTTGCCATAGTGCGTAATGCAGTGTGTAATTACTGATGTGAGAGAAAACAGAAATGGTTGGCGTAATGAAGAATAGAGATTATAAAAATTTTCAAAACTTTTTGAAAATCAATAACTGTTTATTAATATATTATATATTTTTTCGATATTGGAAAAAAAATTCATTGAAAGGTTGTCTTCATTTATGCGAATTATCTTCGCAAGACAGACGGCACTAAATATCCATATATTTTAAAAATTAAATTTTAATCTTATGATTTGAAGTTATAGTGAGTATAAAGAAACGTTTAAAAGGATGTTTTAAAAATAAGTGTATAATTAAGATTATGCGAAGGAAATAATCTTTCTATAAATTTTCAAAATTTACACTTGTAAAATTATGCAGTGCACGGTTTTATCTATATTTAGAGCTATTTTATGCGCACATGTAAAATAGTAAAATTTATAAGACTACAACGCACTGAGTCAAGATACTTTGAATTTTATGAAATTTTAGAGCTTTCTGACACTGAAAACTGATAGACAAATTTTAGTGACGAAAAACTTCGAAATTTCATAAAATTCAAAGTATCAAAGCTCGGTGATTTTCGTCTGAGATGAAGAGAATTTTACAGTTGTACTTTCCAACGCATATAGGAATTTTTTTGAATGTGATAAAACTCACGGATCATACGCAAATTTAAAATGTGTAACGTCTGGAAAATAAATGACTGGAATATTTCATTAACACAATTCCTACATTATTTTGAATACCTGTGCATTTTACATTATTTACGGTATGTATTACCTACAGTATGTAAAAAATAAAATAAAATAAAATATAAATAAATAAAATAAAATAAAATAAAATATAAATAAATAAAATAAAATAAAATAAATATAACAAAATTGTAATTTGACAAATTACAACGACTATTTGAAAAATGATATTTTCAAAGACAAAATTTGAAAGACTTATAAATAAATTCTATAGTTAAATTAAAATTAAAAATTAAAATAACATTTAGGATGATCTTAACGGGCCATATATCACGTACGCCGTGAATTAAACATTAATATTCCTAGACCAATGATAAAAACACAGTATTTTCTAGATAGACAACTTTAACTGCTTAAAATATGTATTTTTATTTGATGCAGTTAAACAAACTGACTTCTGAACGCCTCATATTACGTACAACATGGAATCAACATTAATATTCCTGGACCAGTGTTCTCGCTGTCGCTCGCCACTGCGCCAAATTACGACTAAATTCTTCATTTGGCGAGTAAATAAGCGATCAGATTCGCCAAATTGCTAGTGCTCAATTTTTGCTTTTTCTTTCTTTTCTTTTTCGTTTTTCATACATATGCATACATACATATTTTTATGATATTTGTAGCGGATAGTTGAAATTAGATTAAAAACAATCGTTGCCACAAATATAAAAATTTAGGTTATTTTAGAACATATTGAATAAAAGCAGTACATTAAAGGAATAAAGATTTTTTTTTTTTTTTGTGTGTGTGTGTGCTACACGGCGATTCTATTTTGCTAATACATTTTTCATTTGGCGAATGTTTTTTATTTTTAATTAGCCAAATTACTAACGTTGGTCAAATGCCAGCGAGAACACTGCTGGACCCATCACAAACAAATTTTAACTAAAATTTCAGTTTTACAATTTTTGGAACTGCAAATTTTTAAACTTCTAAACATCGTACATTTTAAAATTTTAGACATTGCTTAAAGAAAAAATGCCCTGTTTAATGAAATTTGTTTGAAATCTTTATCACAATTTGTTTTGATATTATTGATTTCTTTTTAAAGTTTTTATTACTCTTTTTGTCATTTGGCAACAGAAGTATTCCATTTTTGACCATTAAACATAAATCAATCAGAAAACGAATAAAGTAAAAAAAGTTGCGGAATTCAACCAATAAAAGTATTCAGATTTCCCAATTCTCTACCGAGAACAACAACTATTTTCCAAATAGTTAAAAAATCCAAGCGCATTTCAAAACTTTTTGGGACACATTGCAAGAAGAGTCTATTGTAACAGTTCAACCATTTATAAGAAAATCGTAGAAAGTAAGAAGAAAACTTGCATTAAATTATCTTTAAGATTAAATTAATTTTATCTGCTACTTGGCTTTTCTCTATAGTTTTCCTAATTGATAATTGCGTGACTCTGGATATTTTCCTGGTGAGATCTTCATTTATTTTTTTCTAAATTTATGGATAAATTGCTAATATTGTTTAGAAATGCACTATGGGGAAAAAGATGACCGGCCACTTGTGATTTTAGACATTTTGTTAAATATCTAGAAAAATACGAGAGAAAATACCCTGAACTTCTAAGTGTGTAAACATAATAGTATAGGTCATACATTTCCGCGAAGAGTTTTACCCGAAATTCCATAGGGAGCCGTTAACAAATTGAAACAGAATTAATATCTTTCGGATAACCCTGTCAAAACTAATGTAGTAAAAGCGTTCAAATTTTATATTATTATTGAATGGCTTATTGTTATAAACTGTGTATATTATTATGCAGATTGCATGTATACTCGTAGAAAAATTAAAGTTTTTATAAAAACAGACCCATATTTTGTCAAGTTTTTTGCTTTCAAGTGCATTTTAATTATGTTACACTCTTTCGAACATAAGTAAAATCGTATGCATCTGTAATGTATATTCTACAAAATACATTTTGCACAATCTGCGGTGTAAATAATATTTGTTATTAATTTACAAGGACACACAAAAGTATTTCATTACACAATGGTATAGGCATTATTTGGAGCGCGTTTTAATTACATTAAACTATTTCACATTTTTTGAAATTCGTATACGTTGCAGAAATTTGCTACACGTTACTTCCTGTATAATAGAAAACAGAAAGTATTTCCAGGGACAGGCAAAAGATTTCGTCTTCTATACTGTATCCGAAGTACTGAATACTATTACACCAAGATCTGAATATTTTTAGAATTTCGCTATAGTACGAACGCACCTGATTTGCTGCACTTAACGTGCAATTTACGACTTGTTTTATTTTTTGAACAGAAGTATTGTGAATACAAAACAAGATTTCCAGAGAAGCTCGAATTATTTACTACAGGATGTTCATCACAATGATAATGATTACTCTTTTACCTTTAAAAGCTTATATTGATGATTTTGGTTAGATAATTAATCTTATTCTAAAACATTTAAATAATTGTATGTGTGTATCAAGAACATACGCACACAGCTACACATATATAAAGCTATGTTCATTTATGAGCAGCTCCACCACACACACATATAGGATATAGGAAAAACACTAACTGTTATTTTATTTCTGAGACCATAATAATGACTTGTTTTTTCTCTATCAATAAAAGTACTGTGAAGGTAAAACGAGATTTACAGGCGAATCGCAAAGTATTTATTACACGTGTTTCACTATAATGAATAATACTTACACTTGTATCTTTAACCAAGAAAATGTTTTTTAATATTTTTTAAGCATGTGGCGAAATGATTGAATTCAACTAATATGTTGATATATATTCTATATATATATATATATATATATATATATATATATATATATATATTTATAAAATATAAATAAATAAAAACAAATAAATGAAATTGAAAATAAAAAGTTGGAGGAAGACTGTTTGAATCTGTTGTTTGTTTTATATTTTCTGTTAAAATAATTTACTGTAATTGTGCTAATTTTGTTGAAGATTTTATAATAAAACGTGAAACACATTATTTTCCGATACTAAACTTTAGGTTTCATTTTAATAAAGCTATACTTTCTAGAATGTTAATGAATTGTTACAGATTTAAACGAAATATAAAAAAATATATCCATTAAATACACTCAGTGTAGGGAAATATATGGATTACACCAATTTTCATATGAATTTGCTTTAAGTAAAAATTACTCTCTTTTTTTTTTTTTAATTCAAAGAAATTTTAATGTTAGTTAGGCAAAATGCTTTTTGTATAACCTGAAAATTTTATTGTTGTTCTAATCATGAAAAAATATATATATATAAGCTATCATCTCTGAGTAATTGTTTTAACTGTATTAATAAATGTCTATTTAATCAAAATTCTATTGTTTTTGGGTTAATTGACTAGAAACGAAAAACGTATCAAATGTAACATTATATATTTCAATTTTACATCATACATTTTGTTATACATTTCGCATATTTTATTATATATTTCTCATTTTCTCCGATTTTCTTTAATAAAAAGCTATGTGTTGCTGACGACTGGCGTTTTCACTAATCGTAGCCATAGACTACCATTGAAACATTTGAAGTTACTGAAAAAAATAATAGCACAAAAAGTATTTGTCAGAAAAATGTTACACAAACTGCGTTAAAAAGGTGAAAATTGTATTTTTCTGAATATAATTTCAAATTTAATGATTATGCCGTTTTCATTCATTGAATTTGAAAAATTATCAAATTTCCCAATGAAGTACAATAATGCGACTTTCAAAGTTATGCTTTTAAACTGAAACGAGTTAAAGGCTTTTATTTGAAGTGAAATTAATGCAATATGAATTATGTCAATGATAGCATTTTTTGGCGATTTATCTTCATCGTTTCTATTTTCTGAGTATTAATGCAATGAACATAGTTTTTATTTTTTCTTCTTCTCAGGTTTATAAGTTTATTTATTTTAGAAAAACTGTTTTACTAATAAATTAATATTTTTTTAACTTAATTATTTTTCAACGTAGCATAATTTTAAATTTCACACCATTAAGTAAGATGAGTGCATTTTCAAATGTAAAATGTCTGAAAACTATATTTTAATTTATTGAGTTTTTATGAATTTTAATTGAAATAGCTTGATTACGGAATAGTAGTATATGAAATTTTTTTCAATTATTTCAAATTTTAAGGTAAAACTACGATTTTTACACACCATCCCAACACGTGTGTAATAATAATGATTTTAAATTAAAACTAGAACGATTGGAGTGAAAACATTTCATAAAATTGTCCAGACAAATAAATTTTGGTATTGTTGAAACACGCATTTATAATATTTAGTTACAGTTTAGTTTTTATTGCACACTTAAAATACTTTGCTATTGCACATTTATAATATTTAATTAATACATATTTGTAATACTAAGTTTTACACTTTGGTTGAGTAACTTTCGTGCAATATTATTTTACATTATAGCAACTCATTATATAAGAAAAATTAAAACTACAAATGTCATTTTAAAATTAGTCTTCTGGATGATTTATTTTTAATATTTAAAAAAAAAATGTTGCTAGTAATAAACAAACAAACACACACACACACAAAACACAATTTTTATTATAACTTATGTTATTGTTACTCGCATAATATTAAATATATTAAACACCAGTAATAGAAATAATGAAGTTTTATCCGTAGAGCATATTTAATTCTGCAAATTGTAAGTCATTTTTAAAACTTAAATATGCTCTTTAGCGATTACTCCGATCGCGAATTCTCATGGAAAGATTTAAATTTAATTATATTTATTAAAAAGTAATATGATAGCAATTACTTTTGAAGTGCTCGCTTGATATATGTTGATTCCATAAAAAGTTTTTTGCTCTAAAATGAATTTTTTTAACGCAAACTATAGAACATATTTCTGAGTACACAATTATTTTCTGTATTTCTTAAAAAAAGAATTTTAATATTTAAAATTGCATTTCGCTTTAGTTCTTTAGTATTTAATTTTTTTTAAAACGTTCAGTGATAGTTCTTAAAAAGTACTTGTAACATTTCGTTTTTCTTATCAAGCGATGCAAGAAATTTAACATTATCTGTGTAATCATTGAAAGTACTATAATGTAATCAATTGACTGGTCAATTTTATAAGAAAAGAGCATGATTCTTACATGAAGAATAAAAGTAAAACCCTTTACAAAAAGGTAAAATCCTTATACTTCACAAATCCGTGTATGATTTTGTGTACGTGTAATGTGTTAAAATTTTTTTTGAAAAGATCAAAAAGGTTTTTTTTTTATAGAAATTAATTTTATTTTAGAGTTTAATACATAAAAAAGGATCACTTAGCCCTCTTTGGACAAGTCATACTATAAGTTTAAAAACTACAACTTTATAACGCACAAATTTCATAAAAACACAAACCCCCCAAAGAAATTCCATACGCCGTTTCTAGGATGCCTTGATCCCCTTCTTCAGAACTATCACTTTAATTATAAAGATGCAAAATTAATTCAAAAATGTAGTTCAACTTTAAATTTAAACTTTTAAGAAGCTTATAATATTCATAAAAATACTTCTACTTTAGAAAACGATATGGCTAACACCCCTTTTCTTTCAGAATTGTGGAGAGATCCTGCGTAGTGACTCTGACGTCTAGCCATTTTAGGACAGCTATTCCTTTTTCTTTCTTTTCTTTGTTTCTATTTAAACTCTTTGCTGACGCATTTTCCATCATTCCACAGTAGGGTGGGCCGAAAAAAAAATTTGCTTTGATTTTCGATGATGGCGGGTGCTGAAAAGTGGCCACTGGTGGCACTCAATTCACACAAAAAATTTGAGATTTTTGGACAATTCCTTACCCTGCCGCAAATGGTTTGAAGTTTTGCAAAAATGCTGATTTTTGAACTTTTTTAGCAAAAAAATTAAAAAATTTAAATTAAGTTTGGTTTGGTTGTGTTTAGTTGAAAAGATATATTTAATGTGCCAAATGTTTAAATAACCTCTAATTATGCATTATTTTAGTGCTATGTGTATTTTAAATTAGCCGATTTTTATAGTTTTTTCGCGTATAACAGGCAAAAGTTGTATTTCTTTGAATCATTCATTAGTTTCTCTCTTATTTATGTCCCTTGGTCTTCTTTATTTTTCTATGCGTCAAACATCATATATTTGGGCAACGTATAGCAGTATACTTAAAAAACAAATCTAGAAGGTGAGATGAGGGTGAAGCAAGACTCTAAGCGAGCGCAATAACTCGTCGTAATACTCAGGGAGTGAAGGATGAAATAAAAGAGGGGCGAAAAAGCTATAAAGGAATTATTATTTTTTTTTTCATGATCAGTCACCCTGCGACATTTGTTCAGTGTGAACGTGAAACCTTTTCTTAGATAGAAGAGTGCTTTTTGGATCGTTTAAAGTACCGTTATAATGTTTTGTGCGTTTTATTATAACGAGCTTAGAAATGGCTAGTATGAAGGGTCAAGGCAATGAAAAGACACGCGATAGCGTGAAAAGTAACCTTTTTGGGGTCATCATGCATATTGCAAGAATTGCAATTGGCAACGTATGCTAATATCATGCGCCTCTAGTACTGGTTACATCAACATTCAGGAGTTGTGACAGCTGAATATACGAATCTCGTCATCGATAAAAACAAGGTCAGAAGAGAGAAACAGAAACCTGGAAAGAAGATACAGGCAGAAGAAGTTCTTGAAAGAAGGAAAATTAAAAGCATATTTTTTGATGGTAGAAAAGATAAAACTTTTTTTCATAGAAAAAAAAAAAAAAAAAAAGAAAGAAAAAGAAAAGAAAAGCGGCACCGTAGAGAGAAAGGCGACAAACACATCACCGTGTTGTCTGAATTTGGTTAGGAATACTTGGGTCACTTGATACCTTGTTCTGGTTACAGAAAAGAAATAGCAAAAATATTACATAAACTTCTAAGTCAATACAAGTTAGAACTGACAGTACTCGAGTGTGATGGCACTGCTGTTAATGTATGAAAGTGCAATGGTGTCATTGCCTGGTGTCTTGAATAAAAAAAATAGGAAGAGAGCTGCATCATTTTACATGTATTCTTCATACGAACGAACTCCCACTCCGACAGCTACTTTCTAAACTTGATGGTTGAACCACGGGACCTAAGATCTTTGCCAAACTAATCGGTGCTTGACTAACGGGGTATGAAAATCTAAGTGTTACTTTGTTCGAGCCTATTGCTGTTTCATGGATATCAGAAATGGAAAATACTGAAGATCTATGTACCGATTAAAAATACTTATTTGATATTTATGCAGCAGTTTCAACCGAAGTATGTCTTTGAGAACTGGACAACAGAAAACCAGGAGGGTCAATCCATTTCAAGTGGTCCAGAAAATATTTTTTTGGTCGCTCGACCATTTTTAAAAAATCTGAAATTTTTTGTACAACAACCCTAACATGACGGAAGTTCAAAATGACCGTTATTTTAATTTTACTATTTTTTGTTTGTGCATGGCGGCCATCTTTGTTTCATCGTGTGCAGCAATTTTCTCAGATAAAAGGATACACAAAATTGTAAATATCTCGTCTTTTATTGTCCCAATTCAAATGGGGTTTGCAGCATTTTGTTCAGAATAAAATAGGCTAAATGTACGGGGGTAGAATAATTTTGGAAAATAAATTTTTACAAGTGAAATTTTAGCACAAAATTTAAGATTTTTTCCAAAATCTATCCGTTTGCAAGAGGAAATTTTTCATGCAAGGAAAACTGCCAATCTTACACAATTTTTTCTACAAATAGGTCAAAAGTGCGTGTACTCATACACCAAGTCCCAGATCTGGGAGTTGATTTCTCTTTGCGAAAAAAATTCCGAAATTCGTCCAAAATTTAAAAATTGCACTTTTTAGGCTTTGATTAGAGCACAAGGTAAAAATCTGAAATTCTGGCCTTTGATAGTATTGTGTAGTAGTGTTATGTACAAAAAATTTCAAGAAGGAGATTTGACTACAAGCTGAGATATGACATGGACAATATGTGAAAACAATACTGCCAAACTATTGTAACCTACTATGTAATTGTTCATACCTCCAAAATTTTAAATTAATTATTTATGGTACAAAGTTAAATGTTAATTACAAATATCTTCTTCAAATGCTTCTGTGTGATTTAAATAATTCAGAATTTATGCTAAGCCAATACACTATTTGTCCAGATGAACAAACCTACTAGAAATGCTATTGCAACAATTTTACTCGGTACACATTTCAGGAAAAGTAAATTTCAGACAATGGGTTGCAACTGATCGAGTTGACATAGTTTCAATTATTAAACCTAGAAAACATTTCATTCAAGTTAACAAGGGATGACAAGACTTGGGGGGGTTTAAATAAAATTATGAGAAAGAAAAGCCTGTTGGACTGACAACAGTAACTGGTCGAACTCATGGGATGAAAAGACTTGGCGAGGTTTAAATAAAATTATGAGAAAGAAAAGCCTGTTGGACTGACAACAGTAACTGGTCGAACTCATAACATCTCTCGTAAATAGTGTTAAACTCTTTGTTGAGCATATATAGTATCTTTGTAAATTAAACATTTATTATTAAACTGTTTTCAACAAACGACATTTTCTGCGTAAATATTGTAATAAAACAGATTAATCTCATTTCTCCTAATGTACTCGTAATAGCATTTTTTAATCACCGTATCTCAGCTTATAGTTAAATCTCCTTCTTGAAATTTGTTTTACATAACACTTCTACACAATACTATCAAAGGCCAGAATTTCAGATTTTTATCTCGTGCTCCACCAGAGATATCAAAGCCTTCAAAGTGCGATTATCAAAGTGCGATTTTT
The DNA here is from genome assembly GCA_964019185.1 of Maratus speculifer. Lineage (NCBI taxonomy): Eukaryota > Metazoa > Arthropoda > Arachnida > Araneae > Salticidae > Maratus > Maratus speculifer. Next base: position 209,147,479 of record OZ025295.1, read on the forward strand.
GAAATTTTTTACAAATTTCGGAATTTTTTTCGCAAAGAGAAATCAACTCCCACATCTATGATTGGTGTATGAGTACACGCACTTTTGATCTATTTGTACAAAAAATTGTGTAAGGTTGAGAGTCTTGTTGAACAATTACATAGTAGGTTACAATAGTTTGGCAGTATTTTTTTCACATATTGTCCATGTCATATCTCAGCTTGTAGTCAAATCTCCTTCTTAAAATTTTTTGTACATAACACTACTACACAATACTATCAAAGGCCAGAATTTCAGATTTTTATCTCGTGCTCCAATCAAAGCCTAAAAAGTGCAATTTTTGAAATTTTTGACGAATTTCGGAATTTTTTTCGCAAAGAGAAATCAACTCCCATACCTGGGACTTGGTGTATGAGTACACGCACTTTTGAACTATTTATCGAAAAAATTGTGTAAGATTAAAATTTTTAACTTGCATGAAAAATTTCCTCTTGCAAACGGATAGATTTTGGAAAAAATCTTAAATTTTGTGCTAAAATTTCACGTGTAAAAATAATTTTTTTCAAAATATTTTTACCACCGTACATTTAGCCTATTTTATTCTCAACAAAATGCCGTAAACCCCATTTCAATTGGGAAAATAAAAGACGAGATATTTACAATTTTGTGTATCCTAGTATCTGAGAAAATCGCTGCACACGATGAAACAAAGATGGCCGCCATGCGCAAACAAAAAATAGTAAAATTAAAATAACGGTCATTTTGAACTCCCATCATGTTTGGATTGTTGTACAAAAAATTTCAGATTTTTTAAAAATGGTCGAGCGACCAGTGCTGGACCACTTGAAATGGATTTACCCAGGACCAATTGGGAAATCGAGATGCACCACGACTTCTTGTGGAATTTTACTCTTGTGCATTAGTAGTTCAAATCCTGATAAAGCGTTAAAATATATCTTGTTCAATACGTGATACGAGTTTGTGCGCCAGTGTATACGAGTTTATTACTGTAAGGAAAAGACCACGTTGCACGAACGGACCTAGATATATGTAGCAGATGACCTAAAGGAGACAGTGAATTCAGTTATCCAAACAAATGAATGCTATGATGGTAATCCTGAGAATTTACTGATAGCAATGGCGACCGATAATAGACAATATATTGGAATAACGGCATAGGAAAGAAATTGCAATGCCGAAATTTAAAAAAGATAAAAACCAACATACTGCAAGAGTTTCCAGTTTCAAAGCTAAACTTTAAAGCAACGGAACATTTATGAGTGTATCGAGTAGGTCGTCGCCGAAATCAGGAACTTTTATAACAAAAACCTTTTCAGAAGAAGAAATTGAAGAAAACATAATTTCAGGATCCATATTGGATGAATCATTAGTTTTCTTTCCAAGTCGCTCCCAGGCTGTGGAAAGAGTCGTTAAAATTGTGACAGAAACTGCATCAATGGTATGCAGGAGTAAAGTAAGGAATAAATTCATTAGAGCAAAACTGCAAAGACACCAAAGCACATTTCTAAAAAGACTTTGTAGCGTAAATGCGATTCAGTGCATTTTGAATATAACATTCTGTGGGTAGAAGGGCGATTAAAACTCGGCGTGCAGCTATCTCCTCATGGTGTTCTGGGTTGTTTCGCATCGGTATCGAACGCAAAACAAGCTAAAAGGTGTACACGTTTAAAGAATATAGCACTAAAATAATGCATAATTAGAGGTTATTTAAACATTTGACACATTAAATAAATCTTTTCAACTAAACACAACCAAAACAAACTTAATTTAAAAATCTTAATTTTTTTTTGCTAAAAAAGTTTTAAAAAATCAGCATTTTTGCAAAACTTCAAGCCATTTGCGGCAGGGTAAGGAATTGTCCAAAAAATCTCAATTTTTTGTGTGAACTGAGTGCCACCATTGACCACTTTTACGCACCCGCCATCATCGAATATAAAAAAAAAGTTTTTTTCGGCCCCCTCCCCCCCTTATTCCACAGCCATTACTCGGGCTATAAACGAGCCGGGTTTTTTTAAACCCATTTCATTTTTTTTTCTTTCACTGGAGAAAGGGATTAAGACATCCTTGAAACGGCGTATGAAATTTCTTTGGGGGGGAAGGGGTTGTGTTTTTATGAATTTTGTGCATTATTAACGTTGTAGTTTTTAAACTTATGTATTGAAATTCGCACAAAGCGTTACAATTTTACTTAGGTCATACAATAATAGAGAATTTTTTAAGTTAATTTTGCCACTATTTTCCCTTTTCTTTAATTTTATAATAACTTAACTGATCAATATTTCTAAAAAAAAAAAAAAAAAAAAAAAAACTTTTCAAATAATGCGTATTTTCTATCTTATCTTTTGCAGAATTTTTAATCTTTTTCATCGGTTTTTCAAAACAGAAATTTTTACCTAATTGAATCAGAAAAATGCTAGAATTAAGTAACGCCAAATTTACAATATAAATTTACTGGTGAGAATAATAAGGCCCCAGCCCACTCAATTTCACAACACAATTTCTATCTATTTAATTCATAATTTATTTTTTAAATTATTCAATCGCTGAAACGAAATTTGTTTTTATTGGCATTTTCGAAATAGTTTTGTTTGAAAAATAGTAAGCACATAAATTAGAGTTATAGGAGCACTGAAAAGCCCTTCAGCTATGAATAGTTAAACTTCTCATGGGGAAAAAAAATTCCTGCGTTTTTTGCTATCCGTTTTGATGTCTTGAATTTATAAAGCACTTAGTTGACTGAAATGCATGCTATTCTTGACATTTTGTTGTTTTTTGCACTTCAATTGTTAGAAAATTCCAATATTATTTAAGATAAATATTAATGTATTTATAAAAATGTATAATTTAATAAAATCTGCACTAATAAAAGAACAAATCGTTCACCTACAGTGTCTCACATAAGTGATGGGACACTTGTGCTTTACAAAAGGAAACTAATCAAATAAATTAAAAAAACATGTACACATTTTTGTGGGTGTGTTTCATACTTAAATTTAGTAAAGATTATTACATAACATACATTTTGTCAAAATATTAAAATATTAATTTAATAAAAATACAAATGTTTAGAACGGAGCAAAAAATAGCTCACATAAGTGATGGGACACCATTATATATGCAACAAAAATCATCTGAAGTAAGCAATAAAAATACTTTTTGGGGTTTTATTTTTACTTAAAAGCAATTGGCAATAATTTATAAAATCGTCTGCAGTATTTCTCTCCAGTTTGTTTTGGAATTTTTGTGTTTTTTAGCTTTGTGTAGCCATGAATGCTAAACGAAAAGAAACGTCGCCTGAAATTCGAAAATTAGTTATTAATTTGCATATTGAACGTGGAAAATGTATTAGAAAAACTGCTGAAACAGTTAACTCGAGTCGTTCAACAGTTTTTAATATCATTAAACGATGTAAAAAGAATCATATGATTCAGGATAAAAGAAGACCTGGCCGACCATCAAAATATCCAATGGAATAAAGCGAATTATCGTTCGAAATATTAAAAAAAATCCAAGAAATAGTGCTTCAAAAGTTGCTGCTGATTTACAAGCATTATATGGAATAATTGTTAATCCTGAGACTATTAGAAGGGTAATTCGATCTGCTGGATATCACGGTAGAGTAGCCAGGAAAAAATTCTTCATAAGTGAAAAGAATAGAAAACTCAGACTAGCTTTCGCAAAATCCAACATAAATAAGAATTCTGATTACTGGAATAAAGTTATATTTGCTGATGAGAGTAAATTTAATATATTTGTTTCTGACGGTAGAGTCTTGGTGTGGAGAAAACCCAGGGAAGAATTTCGCAAATAGAACTTGGTACCAACAGTAAAACATGGAGGAGGAGGAGTTATGGTATGGGGGTGTATGTCGTCCGCTGGAGTTGGTAATCTTGTTTTTATTGACAGTATAATGGATCAGTACAAGTATATTGATATTTTAAAGCAAAATTTGCAATCTTCAGCACTAAAATTGAACCTTCATAACGATTTTAAATTCTACCAGGACAATGACCCCAAGCACATTGCTCTAAACGTTAGACTCTGGCTGCTATATAACTGTCCTGAAATAATAAAAACACCACCACAATCTCCAGTCTTAAATCCCATAGAGAATATTTGGCAAGAATTGGAATCAAGAATTCGCAAACACACCATTTCTTCAAAACAACAACTAAAATCGGTGCTTCAAGAAGAATGGGGTAAAATCACTCCAGAAATCACAAAAAAATTAGTCGAATCCATCCCAAAAAGATTAAATCATGTTTTAAAAGTAAAAGGAAATCCAACAAAATATTAAAACCTTTTAAAAAGTAAAATTTTTGGATAAATATTTGATGGAAAAGTAAGTGTCCCATCACTTGTGTGAGCCATTTTTTGCTCCGTTCTGAACAATTGTATTTTTACTAAATTAATATTTTAATATTTTGACAAAATGTATGTTATGTAATAATTGTTACTAACTTTAAATATGAAACACACCCAAAAAATTTTTGCACATGTTTGTTTATTTATTTTATTGCAGTTTCTTTTTATAAAGCACAAGTGTCCCATCACTTTTGTGAGACACTGTATCTGCGTGTGTATGTGTGTGTGGGCGATGGCTAACGAAAAGCATTTATCCCACCGAAGGTAGCATAGGGGAGAAAAATACGGGCTTCTGATTGGTTAAATAATTTTGCTTTCCTTCATTTTTGAGTTTACGTTTATTTAATCATCAATTTCTGTTTGAAAAGCTTCTGAAAGCTGGATTTCCCTTCTGTTTTTAAATATTTATTAATAGATAAAGAAATAGATAATTCGGAATTTATAATTAAAGAAGTTAATCAGGATGTTTAACAATTGTTCTGTATTACTTTTAGAAAATAATAAAAATAGAATTGCCGTTTCTTCTTTCTGTTTTTTTTTTTTTTTTTTTTTTTTTTTTTTTTTTTTTTTTTTAACATGATATACACAATCAGAACAAATTATTTAGAAACAACAGTATATATTTTTTTTATTTTACGGCGTCAAACTCAATTGTTCTATATTACTTTAAAAAAAATTGCAATTTCTTCTTCTTATTATTATTTTAATGATATACCCGTATACGCTTCTAATACGTACATTAGCATTCAGGATGATCTGTTTGCAAAAAATTTCTCGACCAATCAGATGCCTGTATTTTTCTCCCCTATACTAGCTTCGGTGGGATCGGCAAAAATGCTAGCGAAAATTACGGCACGTACGAGGCTCCAGTGTTTTGTGAAGTTAGTCCAAGGTCTCTCCGAATGTACCTGAAGTTCAATTCTTTGATTAATTTCTGAGATATTAATTATGAAGCGCAACACACTCGCATCAAAAAATCATATTTTGAATGCTCGGAGAACAAAAACGCTTGCACATGCACATGCGCAAAAATACATTTACGCACTGAAACAAGGGAAAAAAAAAAAACATTTATCAGAGTTTATTTCAATTTCTGGATCATTTTGTTTAAATCCAAATCAACCAAACTGCTCGGTGCAGTTCAACTTGAAAGACATATTTCGAAGCATATTCACAATTCCCAGTATCCGCAAAGAAACTCTTCGAGAGGGTTGAATTCTGATAGGGATTGGCCGACGCGTTTTCACGTAGCTTGGCGATAATTATACTTGGCGAGCGATAGATCTTCCGTCGAGGAGTTTGATTTCCTTCCGAACAGAGTACAAAGTAACTTTTCTCTTGCAGCATTGCATTGGATGGAACGTGTCTTACTGAAAGCTGTACTCTTTAAAAGTTTTTAAACACAAATTTTTACTTTGTAGTCGGTTTACTTTGTACTCGGCTCCGAAGGAAATCAAACTCGACGGAAGCATCTATCGCTACGCCAAGTATAATTATCGCCAAGTTACGTGAAAACGCGTCGGCCAATCCCTATCAGAATTCAACCCTCCCGAAGAGTTTCTTTGCGGATACTGTGAATATGCTATTTTGAAAGATCATACATTTAGGTCTCAAATGCTAGAGCCAATTATAAAAAAATTGCAGTTAAATCTTTGAAAATTTTTTTATTTTTAAAAAGGGTTGTTTTTCCAAATACCATTTTTCTCCTCTTTGTCAACGCTTCTTATGTCGCATTTTTAGAGATATAAACAAACCAAAAATATGATCTTGAAGTTGAAACTTTCTTTTAATCGATGATGTAAACTGTTTAAAAAATATATGGTTTTCAACCCTTTAAAATATACTGGCAAAAGGTCATTTTGGCGATTCACGAACAGGATATTTTTTCTAAGCTAAAATTATCTGAACGTACCTATTTAAACACAATCTTTTAAAAGCATCATAATAGACCAGATTTATAACCCCTACAAAAATTTCGAAAAGTTCGGACTAGAAATATTTTTTACAAAATAGAATGTGTGAAAAAATTGACAAAATCAATAAAAACCAAATTGTTTCATTGCCCCCCCCCCATTACATTTTGCCCTCCCACAGGGCGCAATTTTATAGGTATGGAAGTTGAAAGAGGAGGGAAGATGAATTCGGCCTTGAGATGCCTAATTTAAAGAAAGAGGGTGCATCTAAGAGATGCTGAGTTCGAATACCGATTCAGATAAATTTGCAATGAATGCACTTTAAATGAATGTACTTAACCCTTAAGTACTGCTAGCGGTCTCGCAGACCGCTGAGTTTTTCAACTTTCGAAGTTTAACTCGCAATTTTCAGTTTAACTACCGATACTGGTCAAATTTTGTTTCATTTGGAGCCCTATTACTATCTCTAGAGACTTTTGAATAGTTGAATTTCAGTTATGATAGTCCTGCATATAAAGTTTAATACAAAAGTAATATTCTGAGAGTTAATTTAACATTTTATTCATCTTTAGATTAAGCGGTCTGACAAACCGCTCACAGTAGTTATACGACAATTTTTGTCACAGCAGTTAAGGGTAAAACTGAGGCCCCAGTCTATATTTACTACTTTCACGTTAAAAGTTAATCATTGTAAACCAACCACCCATCTGATTTGCAATATAAAAAAACAACTTAAAACAATTGTTTTCAAAATACTTTGTTGGAAAATTCATCAACTGAAAAGTGAATCCACTTAAACGGAAAACGTGATGTAATTTTTTTTTTCCTTTTTCGTGAAAGAGTCATTTATTGCTCTATCTTGACAAACTCTATCAGCAGCAGGAGTGGTTCTGTGATGTGTATCTCTTTATTCGACATCAGATGATCCATTAATTTTACTTTGAAAAATCGAAAAAACTGACTAAAGTGATTCCATTTTATTTTAATACAACGTGATTCAACAGATAATAATAGCCTGTTGCATCCTGGCCTCCTTTGATAAATGGCTCGATCGAGCGTTTGTCAGAGTCTATCTATACCGCCCACCCAGCCTCCCTATCAACGAGGGGGGAAGGTGTCACTCCCTCTCAGATCCCCATCGAAATAAAGATTCATGACTTCCAGGGGATGACCCGGTCGAGGAAAAAGAGGAGCGAGATAAAAATGCTTGCAGGAAACGAATCAAGAATTTATTCATGAGTTTGAAATAAATGTGTGAGGGGGAGTCGAGAAGAAGCGAGAGTTTTCGCTGTTTTCTAAGTCAATATACTACCATTAGTAGGGATTTCGGTAACTAATATTTACTGTCCTGTGCAATATTTATGGGGAAGTTTTATATTTAAGGCAGCTTTTAATACACGGAAAATAATAGGAAATGCATGAAATGAAAATGTTTTTATACATCTGATGCTTAAATATCTGATTATTATTATAGATACTAAATAAGCCATAAAAAATTACTATGAAATTTAAAGATACAGAATTAAAAAGTGAACGCTACGGGAAAAATAAAAAATAAATATGAGAGATGAGAAAATTCATAATGTGAGCCCAAGATTAAATTCTTAAAAAAAAAGGGGAAGGGGTATAAAATTTACCAGTAATATTCATATAAATATATTCACAATTCATAATTTAATATAATTCATATTTACAAATAATCTCATTCTATAGATGTGAAAACAAATAGGTTACAAACTTCGTATGTGTCTGTGACTGTAAAAAAGTTGGCGGTTATCGTTGTACCAGCACCGACGCTATTTACATAATCTCTTCAGATCAGATGTATCCTAGGGGATACATATCTTTGCATTTTTTTTCGCATATAAATAATATTAAAAAAAGAGATATTGGTTTGAATGGAGCCTAACAGGTAGTAGAGTTAAACCACACAGCAGTTTGTTTCTTATAGCGCTTATTTAGCAAGCCGCGTGTTATGTAAAAATGGTTTACAAAAAAAATGTACGAAATGTACAAAAATGAAAACGTAAATAATCGTTAATGAAAACGTAACCCATTTTACTGAGCGTTAAGGTACCATTTGTAGAATCCGCTAGTATAATTGAGCCATTTTGATGGCTCAATTTGATGCTTATAGCCATTTTGATGCTTATAACTTATAAAATAACTAGAAGACAGCCCGTCAAAATGACGTGTTTGCATTTTTAAAAGGATGATAAAAAAAATTACAAATGTAGTCAATCAGCCACTTTATGCTTAAACAATTTTTAAAAATACAGCGATTAAACATGGGGAAAAAATCTACAAAAAAAAAAAAAAAAAAGAAGAAAATTTTAACAGAAATTTCCATTTAAAACTATAACAAAACTATCTGGTGGATGAAGGGGAATTGTAATGAACAAATCGTGGTACTACTCTGTTATCCCGTCGACCCATTTCGCCAAATTATACAAATCGCCAAACTAATAGCCAAGTTATACATATTGACATAATTTTTATTTTAAATAACGAAAAAACGCATAATTAGTAGAATATTAATAAAAAGTCGAAGTATAAATCACTTAATTAAATTTTAAGCATGTGAATCGTATTTAATATCATTGAATGTGACATTCACGATCATCCATTATTGGCATTTAATCTTATAGTTTGGCGATAATTTTTTGGTCGACGGGGTGACCTAGTAGTACCCAAATCGTAAATACATAAATTTTAAAAGAATAAAGTAAGGCAATATATATATATATATATATATATATATATATATATATATATATATATGTATAAAAGATTATATTGTGAAACTACAGCCAAAAAATACTGGCAGAACATAATAAAAATATCTAAAATGTATAAAAAAATTTCCTATTTAGGCCCATTTTTTAGCTAATACTTAAAAGAAAACACATTATGAGATCGAAAACCAAAGTCAACAATAAAGAGTAAACAATGGGCGTGTTCGGGAAACACGCGTTGCGCACGCGAGCTCAGGGGTTTTTGCTTGGAGTATGCTTACAAGGAAGTTCTCCATACGGGCATACTCAGAAAATTCCGAAAAAATTACAGAATGTTCTTCTCATATAGTTATATATGTTTATAAAAAAATTTCGGCGGAACTTCCTTATAACGTCCGCAAAAAAATAATAAAAATTTCGTTTATTTGGCGATTTATCTCCGGTTGGCGAAAAAACGAAATTTTGAAAAATACGCTTTTACACTTCGAATACTTTTTAAAGAAAAAACTTTCTATGTTCAATTTATTTAAATAAGTTTAGTTTAAGTAATTTTAGTTTTGCATTTTTACTTTACTTTAAGTGTAATTTTGTCATGTACGTTTATATGTACTTATAACAAAATGAAATTAATATATTTTATCATTTAAAACACAATTTAAATTGATTAAAATTGTTCCAAATTGAAAAATACACTGTTAAAAATCTGCTGCATTTTGTTGCAACAAATCTGCTGCATTTTGTTGCAACGCACTCCCTTGCTTGTATAGAAAACGGTTACTTGGCCGTGAAATGGAGCTTTCTCATTGGTTGGAATAGAGATATTATATACAAGAAGTGGAGTGCGTTGCAACAAAATGCAGCAGATTTTTAACAGTGTATGACACGGTCAATTCACCGTGCTATGGAGCATTCTCATTGGTCAGAAGAGAGATATTCTATAAAAGTAGTGGAGTGACGTTGCAGTAAATGCTGCAGATTTTTAACAGTGAAGTCAATTAAAATCAATTTTCAGATTCGTTAAAATCGTCTGCTTTTGGCGAGGCGAGGAAATGCACTGTTCGCCAAATCCCGTGTCGATTTCAGCTTTTCACGCCAATTATTCCAAACTATTTTATTTTTTTACATATCTAATAATGTAATTCCGCCGCTAATTTTCACTGATCCTTTATTACCTACATAAGTAGTTTAATTCGTATTTTTTTCAAAAAATTCTGAGTATGCCCCCAATGGAGACCTTCCTTGTTAGACGCGAAGGATTCGATCCAACAATCTCTGGTTTCGAGTTCAACGCTCTATCCATTCGGCTATGAAGCTCACCGTTGTTTGTAACAAATTATAATTAGCAGCGTCATTAATCGAATCCATGGTCTGTTCTTAATCTGTTAATGAGCGCACAGTACCGAGTACTCATGGAGGAAGAAGATAGGTGGAGGTGAACTAAGCCTTAAAAAAGGTTTGCAATGTGAATCCATTTATCGCTCAAATTTTAGTGTACCAAACAAAAGCACGTGGAAAATTGGAAAGCTTCCAAAAAAGGAAGGGATTTTGTATTAATAAGACGAATTGAAAGAAATGAATTACAGCTGGAGCATTTTTTAAGAAGAAATAGGAAATTTTTAAAATGGTCTTTGTTCTATTATTATTTATTAAAAGAAATGTTTACTTTTAAAATAATTGAAATTGGGAAATTATTATTATTATTACTAGCATACCTAGCCCGCTTCGCCGGGCTTAATTTGAAGGTTTATTTAATAATTTATGTGTATGGTACGCTTCTCTCTCAGCTCGCGACGGATCCCCCGGTGACTCTCCCCGGACCATCGGCACTCCACGTGCGTCGGGTGAGCGTCAGAACAAACTTTCAGCATATACATATGGGTGGTTGTACTTGAATGCACAGACCTGCGCGTTTTTTTCTATCTTGCTTTTATACCTCTGGACCGAGTTGGCGCATTGCCAAGATTTGCTTCCTCTGGACCGAGTTGGCGCATTGCCAAGATTTGCTTTCGCCTGTGCCTCAATTATCCTCAGAATTCCTTTTATATATATAGATTATTAAATGTCATTATTATTATTAAATTTCAAATTAAAATTAAATAAGAAATTGAAAACGTTTGATACGAACTAAAAATTGTACTATTAAAAGTTTTCTTTTTACAGTAATTTTTATTAACACTTTTCAACAAAATTGAAAAATGTTTATGCATTTGTTTTGTCTGTCCGTCTGTCGGCACTCTAACTCTCGTAAATATACGCGGAATGCAAAGAAATTTTACCATGTTATTGAAGTTTACACAAGCACAAACCCTATTAAAAATGAAGTTTCTACCACGATTAGTTCATTTATAGGGACAGTCAAAAGTTTTCGATTATATTAGGGCCAATGGGGAAAAATCGTTTTAAATTAATTTTAAAGATGTTGCGGCCAGACAAGCACATTTCACATTTATTTGCATCTACGAAAAGCACACTAAAATATGCAGCTAAAAGAATAGTTATTCATTTACAGGGCCACACAAAATAATTCTAATACATGATAATAAAGGAGGAAATTGTTTGCGACATATTTTAACGATGGTAAACGGTATCATGTGTTATCAAATTGATATACGTCGCTGAGACTTAATATGAGTTATTTCACGCATAATACGAAGTGCATAGCATTTACAGGGACACACAAAAGACTTCAAAAAGCATATTCTATTCGAAGTACTGTATATTACGCATGGTAACTGTTCCATGGATGAAAGGCATTTTTAATTATGATATGCGCTTTTAAGTGTCACTAAATGTATTCACATTATATGGTGTGCATAAATGCTATAATAGTTACACAATTAAGATATACAGGGTTACTCAAAAGCAGGGCCATCGCTAAGACTTTTTATTGGTGGGGGAGAAGACCTTAAATTGCCAAGTCAAATTTTCATATTTGCCAACTCGTTTTATAATTTTGCCAAGTTACCACACTTAAAAAATGTAATACAGTTCTTATGTGTAAAAAGTTAAATAATATTCCCAATTAGAGTTGTAACTTTTATAAATTCCATCAAAAATAGGAAATGTATTACAGTTTTTATTAAAATTTTAATTAAATTTGACAAAAAAGTTTTAAATTTTGCCAAGTGTAACAACATTTGTGAATGTTTGGGGGGGGGGAGGCTCCCCCCTGTCCCCCCCCCCCCTTAGCGAGGCGCCTGCTCAAAAGAACTCGGAAAAGTTACTGAATGTGAGTGTAATTTCCTTAAAGGTTTGTTTTTAATGTAATAAATAATAACTTTTAAAAAAGTTTTGCATTTTTACGTCGATTCGCATTTAATTTATCGTGAAATGTTTGTAGAATATAGATTAAATGATATACAGGGTCAAGCAAAGAACACAGGTTTGTTTAAGGATGATAATTTCTGGAAATATGATTTAAATAGTTTAAAGAGTATTGTTGTTTGATTAACATTTTTATTTATTTTTTTATATAATTAATTTTAGCAAAATGCTTTCGTGTAATAAAGGTATAGGTAAACTGCAGGGCTGAACAAAACTATTTAAGTATGTTTTACATCTATTCGTATAAACTGCCAAAAGAAAAATTTCATCCAGCTAGGCATTTTTTTGCTAAACTAAATTTCTCCATGATATAGTATATATATCAACCGACAAATCAAATACAGAGCCGTTCAGAAGTATTGGAATACATATTTGGTTATGGGCAGTAACACCTATTTCCCTGAATAACGAAGTTTTGTTAAAGAATTAAGGAAATTTGGATAGTGTTTTATAATCTATGCTTAACGCGGGATTTTTTTTTTACTGGTTAATACTTTGTAACGTAGATGAAAAATGTTTATGACTCCGGTTTGTGTGGCCGAGTTCTAACTCTTGTAAATAAACTCTGATGCTCGTAGCATTTTTTATATGTTACTGACGTGTACTACACCGTGATCGCTATTGAAAAGAAAATGTGTAGAATTTATAGTTCATTTGCATAGACAGTTTAAAGTATTCTGTTACATTATGGTCAATGGGAAAAATCGTTTCAAGTTCATTTCAATGACGTTGGACCATTTAAAACATAAAGAAATTGATATGCATTTATAAACGGCAGTATAACAAGCATTTTGTAGAATATGGGGTTTGTTAAACATTTATTATTTATTTAAAGAACCACACAAAAGAATTCCGTTTATGGGGATAATGATACATGGTTGGGAGCTTTTAGCGGCCAAAATATGTTAATAAATTATAGTGAAATAGACATAAATTATTAACTGATTCTCCTCAACGCTACATTTCCGCACCCACATTCCTTTACAAATCTGCTCATTAATGTTCCCGCTAATTGCCTTATATCATATTCATAAAATGCTAAATAGTTTAATGTAATTAAAACACGCCCCACAAACAATGTTTCTCCGTATAGCTTTATGTAATGGAATACTTTTGTGTGCTCCTGTAATTTAAAAACAAACATTCTTTGCATCACAGATTGAACAGAATGTATATTTTAGTATATATATACTTCATAGGTTCATGTCAGTTTTATTATGTTTGAATTAGTTTAACACCATTAAAATGCATTTGAAACTTTTTTTCCCATTGATCGTAATGTCATGGAATATTTTTTATTGTTCCTGTAATTTATTTATGCATCCAATTTCTATAAAATTTAAAATGACACGACAAAATTATGTAATAATTATTTGTTTTAAATTTAAAATGATTAAAATACATTTGAAACCCCCCTTGACCGTAATGTAACGGGATACTTTTGATTGTCCCTGTAATTGATCTATGCATAATTGATCTATCTTAAATTTGAAATAACTTGACAAAATTATGTATTAATTATGTATTTTAAACTTCAAACGATTCGGTTGGGTAGTTTTTGCGTTGTTATATGCGAATGGACAGATAGACGGATGGACTGAACGACAACTATAGGTGCTACGTATTTACATAATTACGAAAGCACCTAAAAACAACAGATATAAAGCATAATAAAATTTGAGAGCTGTAAAATAAATGAGCTGATTTTCACGCAGTAAAAATTTCGATTCTTATCATGTTTTTAAAATTATTAGAAAATAAATTACACATATTTTAAGATTAATCGCATTTAAATGCGAAAAATGAAGCATAAATACAGGGTTTCGATATTACAAATAGATTTATTTTAAATAAATAATTCAGAGATTAAAAAAAATCAAGATGAATATATAAAAAAAATTTGTTTTGTTACATATTAATAATTGCATTTAAATAATATTTAAAATATAATAATGAAAACATTCTTTTAAAATCATGTATGAAAACATAAGTAATAAATATCAATCTAAAATGAATTTAGGAAAAAAGGTCAACGGAAAAAACGTCAACGGAAAAAACGTCAACGGAAAAAACGTCAACGGAAAAAACGGCAACGGAAAAAAGGGCAACGGAAAAAAGGTCAACAGATAAAAACGGCAACTGTAAATAATAGTAATAAATGTCAGTTCTTCAATAAATTTAAGGTTGAGATACATTAGTTATTAAGGGATGTATCTTAAGTTATAGAAAACCGATTATATGTTTCAAGTACGCATAAACGTGCTAAACACGTGTATCGGTTATTTCAACTCGATTGACGAATAGCTTACGTATAAAAACAGCGACTTTTATATCTTTATGCAAACTTTGATCAAGTGCATTCTTTGAAGTGAAAAAGAAAAAAAAATGCATAAAATGAAAAAAAGAAAGAAAGAAAAAAGAAAAAAAAAAGAAAAAATTGTAATTTAACAAATTACAACGACTATTTGGAAAATAATATTTTCAAAGACTATAATTTAGATTTATAAATGATTTCTATATTTTAAAAAACAATAATAACATCATTTTTATGATGATCACAACATAGTTTACGTAATAACAGAGTCATTAATATGCCTAGTCAGGTTAATATTCCTGGACCAATCATAAACAAATATTAAACGAAATTTCAATTTAGCGATTTTCGACACTGCAAATTTTTAAACTTTTAAACATCGCGCATTTTCAATTTTTACACAGTCGTATGAAGAAAAAAATTAACTTTTAAATTCAACTTGTTTCAAACTTGTATCTAAATTTGTTTTTGAGTTATTAATGTTTTTGTTGTTTTTAATACTTTTTTTGTCATCGTGGCAACAGAAGTATGACATAGACCAATCAGATAATGAATAAAATAAAAAACAGAATCATTCCATTTCTAGACTTTAAGCATGGACCAATCAGAAAATGAATAAAATAAAATAAGTTGCGTTCAATTAATAAAAAGAATCAGATATACTTCAGATTTCCCAATTCTCTACCGAGGACAACAACTATTTTCCAAATAGTTATTAAAAAAATATATATATATAGGTACATATATTTTAATAAGATGGAAAAAATAGCAAAAAAATATAAAAAAATTTTGTTGTCTTGATATTTAGTCATGTTATTAGGATATTAATGGGGGGGGGGGTAACGGAAAATAAGTCGAAATCTTGAGATTTGGCACAAGAAAACTCAATTTTGGCTACACACAGCATAAACCATTTAAAATAAATTTAAATAATGCTGAAATTTGTTATGGTGGTTCTATTGATATAGTAATAATAATAATAATAATAATAAATGAATAAAAAATTGTACGTAAATACATATTTCATTTTTCGACAAGTGAATTGCATTTTTAGTTATAAGGTTGTGTTTTCTATTGGTGACCTTTATCAGGCTGTCGCGTGCAAAAATTCTGCCGAAAATTTGGACCGCATTTTCTGGAAGGCCGCCTGCATTTATTGAAAAAATAAAAAATATTATTCGACTTTATGGTTTCTAAATAAGACCCCCCCCCCTCGCCAATTTCATCCCACCAGTGGCTGAAAGGTGGTGCTCTCGAAGCTGGTAGACGAGAGGTGCTGGGTTCGAAACCAATCACGTCCGTCGGCCGAACCGTTCGGAGTTGTCCATGATTGTCTTCTACCTTGGGTAACCTTGCGTAAATACGATTACAAAGACCTCCACGGAGGGTTCTTTTTCAAGGGCTTATATACCACCGGGCAGGTAAGCAGATGTCATAAATAACAACAACAATAATTAATTATTATTGAAATATTAATAATTATTAAATATTACAATTTTTTATTCATTTCAATTTCTTCTTCAAATTATTATTATTAATGGAACCAACATAACAAGTTTCGTTATAATTTAAATGGCTTATGCTGCATGTTGCACAAAGTGAGTTTTCTTGTACCAAATTTCAAAATATTGACTCTTTTTCTGTTATCCCCCTTAACATCCTATATATCCAGACAACATTTTTTTTTGTCATTTTTTCTAACCAATTATAATATATGTACCTGTTTTTTATTTGGTTTTCTTTTTTTCCATGTTTGTCCCTTTTTTCTCACCCCAAAGAATGTTCTTGGCCAAAGTTTGCATAAAGATACGAAAGTTGCTGCCTTTATACATAAGCTATTCACCAATCGAGTTGAAATAACGGATACTCGTGTTTAGCACGGGTAAGCTTACATGAAACAAAGAATCGGTTTTCTTATAACTTAACTTATATCCCTATTATTTACCTTTGCCATTTTTAACTGTTGACAAAATACAGATTTCTGTTTGCAAACGATTTTCAGATATTAGCAAAATAATGTTATCTTTTCAAGAAAAATGTTAGAAGATTTTCTATTTTGATATTTAAAACACATATAATTAAATAATCAAAGAAATTTTTACCTGTGAAGCGCTGTCCAATAAAAAATTCGACGATAAAAAACAAGAGCAATCAAATACGGGTTTTAACCGGTTTGGATTCATAGGCGAATCAAAGCACGTGGTTTTGTTTGGACTTAATGTGACTTAATGTAGGCTTACATTTTTGGCATCACCCAAATCATTATAGTTCACCTCCAGTATATT
This sequence comes from Maratus speculifer, assembly GCA_964019185.1. Taxonomy (NCBI): domain Eukaryota; kingdom Metazoa; phylum Arthropoda; class Arachnida; order Araneae; family Salticidae; genus Maratus; species Maratus speculifer. Next base: position 209,164,415 of record OZ025295.1, read on the forward strand.
CTTCCTCCATGCCGAGTACTATATCCGCTGTAAGGTCCACTCCATGTACCTGTCTCCTGAGCTCGCGCGCATAGCTCCTGAACGCTCCCAATCATTCCTGAGTCGTGATGTTACAATGGAGTCATTTTAAAGATTCATTCACGAAATTTGTCATTCTTGAATGGCAACAGTAATAATGTTTGTTTTTCTCGTAATTTAACGTTTGTTTTTTCCGTAATTGCTGGTTGTTTTATTTAGAACCTAAACATTATAATTAAATAGTTTTTGTAGGTTTTAAGGAAAATGAGTAATAAATAAATCTTTTACATGTATATTTCCATAAGTTGAACAATTGGAATATTTGTGAACGGCTCGGAATACTTAAGCCTAACGTGGACGCAGTTGCAATAAGTTTCTTTTTCTCGTGGATGGGTTGACCCCGGAATCGTTATACACGGAGGGGTTTTATATATATAATAAAGATATATTAAAATTAATATCATAAATGGTTAGATAGACTCAAAAAGTTTCATGACTCTTGTCAGTGAATTTCCACGTGTGCCCCCTTCGTCGCACGGCGAATATCTAGTCGATAGTCAATTTCATGCCAGGTAGCGACAAGCATGTCGGCATCCGCAGACACTATTGCATCCACAGAGGCTAATTTCTTTTTCCACCGCAAGATGATAACCCAGATATAAGATCCTCCATCCAAAAGCAGCATCTTGCGGTGGAAAAAGAATTTAACCTCTGTGGATGCCGACATGCTTGCCGCTACCTGGCGTGAAATTGACTATCGACTTGATATTCTCCTTGAGACGAAGGGGACGCACGTGAAAGTTCATTGACAAGGGTCATGAAACTTTTTGAGTCTGTCTAATTATTTATGTTATTAATTTATTATTTATTTTATTATTTTATAAGTTATTAAACATCAAAATGGGTCCGGGACTTTGTAAACACCCTGTATAATGAAGGAAAAGCAGATGAATATATAACGTCATATGAATTTGTAAAAACGTATTGAAACATGATAAATATCAGACTATGAAAATATTGGCATATTTTAACATTTTGAAGTTCTCTGATTTTGTTTTCGTCATTTTTAAATATATCATATATATATATATATATATATATATATATATATATATATATATATATATATATTCACAATTTTCACAATAATTTTCACAAAAGGGTTAAGTCCCTTGACCTCATTCTTAGTGATGAAACTATGTTTATCTCTAATCTTGATATTTTTTTTTTTTTTTTGTAAAATTCGTAGTTAACTTCAAAATCTACCTCCGCCTGTAGGCCGAGCCAGCAGGGATTTTTTTATTTTTATTATTACTAAGATGTTCGATTATCTATTTTGTCTAAGTTTTCGATCCATGTATCTGCTGTGTTCTACTTTTTTTTTTTTTTTTTTTTTTTTGTTACTTTATTTATTTATAATGTGCGTTTTACTACAATTTGTTTGTTTAGCCTAAGAATAAAGTACTAGTAAAGTTGTGTTGCATCGAAAAGCTGTCCCGTAAAGATTAAAACTCGAGTTAATGTATCAAACTAAGCTAAAAATACCTTTATTTAGATCGACAATGCGTTTCACTGCACAAACGCCAACATTTTCAGGATCATTCTTGTTAGAAATATATTCCCAAAAGTTAAAAAAATAAAAAAATAAATAAATAAATAAAAATAAGAACTTGGTAAATAATATCACGCGACTTCATGCATAATAAAAGCAATAATAAAAGACGGTACAAAAATAAAATAACATAAAAATGGATGATTGTGAGCGTGAATTATTTTTTACCATCGTTTCTAAACCAGCAATAGCATCTCTGGCCAAATCTTAGGTAACTCAAGAAAGAGTAAATCATTATGAATATTCTCACTGTTAAAAAATATCCCTTTTAATTCCCGGTTAATGGATGATAAATAAAATCTTGAATTGATAAATTATTCTGCTATCAAACAAAACAATAATTTTGTATCTTGTAATGGTTTATTTCGCTTATTGAGGCATAAAAGATGTTTATTAAACTATGCACAGTATTTTTCTTAATGAATAATCAATTAAACGTTTCTTGTTAATAATTTTGAACGGAAAACAGATGCCAGTACATTTGTATCGTGCAAAATTATTTCGTATTATACTTTATGCATCACCGAGCATTTTGTAAGTGCATAGAAAAAGGATATTGGAACATCAAAAATCATGTACGTGTATATGATTAAAAATTGACCTGTGGGAATAGGGATCATGCATCAGTGTAGTCAATTAATTATTTGAGATAGTGGGGGAAAAGGGAAGCATGGACGAAGATGCATATGCAAGTTAATGTTAGCTAAAATTTAACAACTGCTTGAAACAATATCTGTGATGAATTCAATTAATTTTAAAGATACTGGTACACAGTACGAGAGGGAGAGGTCGTATAAAAAATTAAAAAAAGTAACTGTGTAAAATATAATGGAATGATTTAGAGGTCTGCACGGTCCCGGGCCGGCGGAATTGTTTCAAATTTTCTAACGGACCGATCCGGCAGATTTAGAATAGTTTTTTCAACGGGCCGGGCCGGACCGATAAAAAAAAAAAAAAAAAAAAAAAAAAAAAAAAAAAAAAATTCGGGAATTAAAAATGTACAGTGTAGAGATCGGCATCGCAGAGTTACATTGTGTGTAACCCTTTTTAATATTTGTTTAGCTGATTCATGCCGGGCCAATATCAAGCTTGCTTTATTTTTCTACATATAGACTGGCCGGACCGGTACTAGACTTAATTGTTCTCAAGATCTGTAGGGCAAAAAACGTTATTTGTAAAATTATTAACAATGATAAAGAACTTATGTTAGCTTAATCTTTGGATATGTACTTCTTGATGGTGTTTAAATTAATTTCTCAATAATGCGAAAGTTTGACACATTTTCTTATTAATTTTAAACTGTAAAAGTATAAAAGTAATAAGCCTAACTATTGAAGGGATTTGGAATCGAAAAGCGTTTTTCAACTTTTGGTAAATAAAATACTTGTATAACCTTGTTGAATAATAGTTTCTCAAGTTATTGCAGGTTTCTCTCCCTTCCCATACTATCGCTTCTGGAAATTCTATTCAAAATGCTAATTATGACAGTATTTTATTTGCTTGCAGTATTCTTAAATTGCTTGTATCAAAAATGGATAACGCCATTCGATTATATAGTTTCTGAATAAAGATACCTACTAATCTTATGTGTTTCTGAGAAAAAAATGAATTTAGAAATGTATCAGGAAGGAGCTTCTTTGAATTTAAGAATGAATTTGGATTTAAAATCTTTAATAAAATGATATAGAAATATTTTTATAAATCTTCTTTTATCAAACAGCTTCAAAAGTAACGATGTTTTTTAGCTTTGTTTGTTTTTTCTTTTATTCTAAGCCATATTAATTTTTTTTAATGAATTTTTATTCGAATGTTGAAAGTCTAAGAATCTAAGTAATTGTTAATGTTGTTAATGTGTATTTCCTGTAAAATATACTGTAAAATCATTCCATAGATATGTATGCAGTATTATTTAAAGGAATCTTAATTATACGATAAAAATCGGAATTTTTAAGAAATTGTAGGAATTGTAACTGAGCAAAACAGGCCGGGCTGAGTCGGGCCTGTTTCAACTGATTTCTGCACGGGCCGGGCCGGGCCTAAAATATAAAAATTTAAACGGACTGGGCCGGGTCCGGGCCGAACTTTTGAGTTTTACAACGGGCCGAAATAAATTTTCTACGGGCCGGGTGCAGACCTCTAGAATGATTTTTTCATTAATATGAACTTCTTTCCTATCTTATTTTGGACGCTTTTTGAATTCCATTAACCTACTTTAATTCCAGCAGGAACATTTCTGAAATCGCGTGATTTCCTTTTACGCTCAATTCATTAGAATTTGATTTATAAACAATTATTTTCTCAGTATGACTGTTTTTTTTAAATTCCCAGATCTTCCACCTCGGAAAATTCAGCTCAAAGCGCCTACTTTGAAGGCTTTTTTTTTCTTTTTAATATTTTCTGCATTTATCGAAAAATCTTCAAACAATACTCATTGTTTAGCTTCTAAATGCGAGAACCTGTCGGCATTTGTGGATGCATTTAGGAGCTAAAAATAATTTAAAAATAGATTAGAAAATAAGCAGTTTGGATTGGAATACACCCTTAAGTGAATCCTTTAATCATATGCTATTCTAAAAGCTGTCTGCTGAATATGCTGAAAGCTGTATGCTTTCGTATACACACTTTATAAAATCTGAGCGATATGATTCAAATGACTGAAGTGTGACTCATATTGCTGCTAAGAAAGAAAACTTATTGTTGAGGCTGAAATGACAATATATCTTTGAAAACATATTTCTATTTTCATTTAAAAAGTATATCTAGTTGGATTTCTTAATCTGAAATTAGCTTGCTAACTTTCATAATACATCATTTTGAGATATTTGTAAAGTGCTAAAGGGGTCTGTCCTGTCCCCCTTCCTGCCTTCGAGCTACGCTTGTCAATCCCCGTCTCGCCTCATAAAATGAGTTAATTTGATTGGCTTTAGAAAAATTACGAAAGATAATCATACCTTTAATAATATGCTATGCTAAAACAAAATGTAGAATTATATTATGTAACTTGCGATACATTGACACTGCACAAGCTCACCCACCTTCTTCTCAATAACAAGATGATAGATCTCAGATCATCCAAAAATTCTATTACGTATACATTGCAGTTTAAGGATAGCTTTCGCTGAACTGTGTTGGCATATGGAATTTTTTGTCTTCATTTTTTTTTCTCGGTACAAGAAATCTGGCAGATGACACTTTGCTTGAAGACCACCCCGAAAGCGGAAGTGTCAATATTTGCCACATGTATGCTGGTAGCTTGTCTCGATGATAGTGACACAATATCGCTCAAGTGGGCGAAATGATCCTTGATATAGAATATGTTTGTAGAGAAAGATAAAAGTTGCTCCTTTATCGTGATTTTCGTATGCTTACACACTTTATAAAATCTGAGCGATATGATTCAGTTGATTGAAGTGTGACTCATATAAATGCTTTGTTGTTGAGAAAGAAAAGGCATCGTTGGGGCTAAAATGAAAATACAGGGTAAGTCAAAATGAATATAGCGATTACAAACGACTATAACTATTTAATTGAAAGTAATTTATCGCTAAGAATTACACAGAATTTAAAAATAAGCTCAAAACTTTGTTTACAAATTTTGTAAAATCTTAGCGATCTGATTCAATTAACACTAGAACCGCGACAATGGGTCATTTTGACCCGCATCATATACAGAGATGTCGATTCGAACCAGAAAACTCTTTATAAAAAAAGCTAAATATATGCTGAGCAAAAATAATTTCAATGAATAACTTAAACAGTCTTAAATGAAAATTTTGATGAGAATTATTTTCATAAAATTTGAATGAATTTTCCCGCGGTTCTAGTGTTAATTGAAGTGTGACTCATATAAGGTGCTTTTTTGTTAAAAAAGAAAAGGCATTGTTGAGACTGAATGAAAATATAGAGTAAGTTAAAATTAATATAGCGATTACAAACGGCTATATCTATTTAATCGAAAGGAATTTATCGCTAAGAATTACACAGAATTTAAAAGGAAGTTTAAAATTTTGTTTACACACTTTATAAAGTCTGAGCGATATGATTCATTTGATTGAAATGTGACTCATATAAATGTTTTGTTGTTGAGAGAAAAAAAGACATCATTGAGGCTGAAATGAAAATACAGAATAAGTCAAAATGAATATAGCGATTACAAACGATTATAACTATTTAATTGAAAAGAATTTATCCGTAAGAATTACACAGAATTTAAAAGGAAGTTCAAAATTGCACACCTTATAAATGTTCTATGTGATTCTCCTGAGTCACGTGGACAACACCTAAACATCCTTCCTTTCAAACACCAGATGCCATCTGCATATGTTGTTGGCATTTTGGAACAGTATGTTAGAATTTCACAATTGTAATTTCTTTTATGACAGTGTAGAGAAGATTTGACAATTGGGAAATTCTAACATACAAAATGCTCTAAAACGCCAACAACGCATTCAAATGGTATCTGATGTTTGAACAAAAAGGATGTTTAGATGTTGACGCAGGAGAGTCACATAGAACATTTATAAGGTGTGTAAGCAAAATTTTGAACTTCCTTTTGCATTTTGTGTAATTCTTATCGATAAATTCATTTTTATTAAATAGTTATAGCCATTTTGACTTACCCTGTATATCTTACAATGTATTTCTATCATCGTTTTAAAAATCTATTTAATTGGATTCTTTAATCTGAAATTAGCTGCTCTCTTTCAAAGACCATATTTTAAAATATATGTAAATTAAAACATTTTATTAATCCGTAAACACACGCACCTACTTTTGCAACATTAGTGCACGCGTAAGATAAATCTCATTTCATTTTGTTTCCCATTATATTTTTGTCTAAATACTTTTAAAAACGAATCTATTGTTCTGTGTTGTAAAATGCATCATTACTACTTCTTTTTAGAGGAAAAAAAATCACGCTTTTCATATTTATTTTCATATTTTGTGGCAGTTTCTCTAAAAAGTAATTTTTTTCCTGAAAAATATGAAAACAATTTGTTTTACTGTTTAAAGCATGAATTGGTTCACAAAATGGATTTTGATTACCTATAATAACCTTTCATCAATATATGCAAATAGTTTTTATCTTATTCTTCCATTGAAATTATTTTAATTTATGCTTTCCCGTAATAAATAAACGTACAGAAATGAGACACGCACGGGATTTTTTTTATATACTATTAAAAATCAGTAGCTTTTGCTGCATAGTTACTGCACTGTTTTTATAGAAAACAATTGTTTAACTAAATTATGGAGCATTCTCATTGGGCAGAAAATTAAAGTTGGTCAAAAATTAAAATCGGGGTTTCAGGTGTTTTCCATCAAGATATGATTTGGCAGAGCGATAGCGTTTTAATATGCAAATCGAGTTTTAACTAAATATAAACTCGTTGAGGTGATTGTCTGTACTTTCACCTCCCGTACTACATCTAAAGCAACTAATTAAGTTAATTTTAGAATTGCTACACTCAAACAAAGAGCAGTAGTTAATTACTTCAATTATTTTTTTGTTTGTTTGTTTTTGTTTTTTTAACGAATATTATAAATAACAGCTAGTATACGAGTACTTTTATAACTCCCTTGCTTCTCGCATTAATTAAGTTCAACCGTATATAATAAAAATCGTGCTATTTTTGCATACTTTAGATTGTTATAACACAATTTTCTGCAACTAAATCAATAGTTCTTAATATTTTTATTTTCTCAAAATACTCGTAGAAAGTAAATTTTATCCAACTCTCGTCGCAATTTCCCTCTCTAGGGAATAAAGGAAACGAGATTTCCTTCGTCATTTTGATTCTATCTTGGGGAAAGTGAGGAAATTGAGCCAGACAGGGAAACAATTCACAATTAAGAATAGAAGGGGATGAAGTATTTCATTATTTATCTTTTTTATATCAATAGATGAATGACCTCTTGAATGGAGAGGTATAAGATAAAATCTTCATTGATCCTAAAATTAAACAAAATTAATTTTCAAAATACTCAATGTTTATCTTTAACATTTTTTTGAGGACTTCAAAATATCTCTAAATAAAATTAAATAAAATTTATGCCCTAAAAAGGGAATAGGTCTATGAGACAGTTGCTATAGATAGACTTATAATTTATGTGCAAAACTAGAAGAAAGCTATTTTTAAATTTCAAATGTTACAACAGGACACAAAATTTTATCTCGATTGATTTTTTTCCCTTTCACTTCTTATCAATAACAACCCATCTCATATCATTGACGACTTAAAAAAAAAACATCATCTTCAACAACAACCGTTTTCATATCCACTCCTAGATTTTTCCATTTTTTCCGTCTAATTTTTTAGTCATCCAATTATCACCGTCCTCATTTCTGATTTCGTCACTCTATCTTATTTGAAGTCATTTTCTTGGTCGTTTTACATCGCTGAGATACGAATATACGGTGTTTTTGCTTCACTTGTTCTCTCGTCTTCTTGCAGTGTGTCCAGTACAGTTCCATTTTGGCTATTTAATTCTCTCGATGATGTCAAAACTTCCGTCTGACTTCTTATTTAGGTTATTCTCTTTCTGTTCTTCTAGTTATGCCTAGCATACATCTTTCCATATTTCGCAGTGTTGTTTATAATCTTTGCACCATCCGTTTTGTTAGCATCGTTGTTTCCGCTCCAAAAGTTTGCATGGCAAAGAACATTGGTTTACCCATAACTGCTGTTAACGGTCTCACAGACTGCTGAGTTTTCCAAGTTTTCCAGTTTAACTCGTAATTTTTAGTTTAACTGTAGATACTGGTCAAATTTTGTTTCGTTTGGAACCCTATTACAATCTCTAGAGACTTAAGAATAGCTTAATTTCATTTATAATAGCCCTGTATATAAAGTTTAACATATAAATAGTATTCTAAGAGTTAATTTAACATTTTATTCATCTTTAGATTAAGCGGTCTGACAGACCGCTCACAGTAGTTATGCGACAATTTTTGTCACAGCAGTTAACGGTTAAACACTTTTCTTTTTAAACAACGAGGCATTTTATTTTTAAGAATGATATTGTTCTTTCCAAAAGCATGCCATCCATTCCTTAGTTTTCTATTGATTTCGTTCATGACGCCGTTGTCGATGATGTTTTCTATTCAAAGTATACACAACTTTGCACTTCCCTAATCTATTGTAGATGCTTTTCTTTTTTCCTTTTTAGGTGTAAATGAATTAAACATCACTTTAGTCTTTTCTAAACTTAAATTTAATTCAACAAGCTTCTTCCAAATCTTTTAACACATTTTTTTAATTGTTCAGGGTTATTACTGAAAATTAAACTATCATCAGCAAACCGGAGATGACTTAAATATATTCCCTGTTTATTCTAACTCTTTTCTTTTTCCAATCCAGCTTCTTGAGAATATTTTCTAAGAAAGCAGTAAAAATCTTAGGCGAAATGATCTTCTTTCAATCTTGATCTTCGCTTTTCGTTTGTCCATGGTTACTGTTGTTTTCTTGTAATTTTTTAATGATATAAACTTTGTCCATAGTAATGGCCTCCAGAGATAACATCGATATATTTGTAGAAGAATGGAACACTTAAAAATGACATACTTATACTTCTTTTATTGCGATGAAGTATTGTAGGTAGCTGTTAATCATTTGTTTTACCTTATATCGTTTGTTGATAAATTTATTATTACTCATGTCTTTTGTAAAATAAATACATAAATAAATAAATAACAATCACGATGTATATTTTTTTGTCACTATTTAAATTATCTGTTCAAATTATTCAAATTATATTAATTCAAATTATATTAATTCTGTGACGTAAATTTTCAGCAAACAGGTTTCACATTTATTTTTTCCTTAATGACACAATCGTTTTGTATTGCGTTCTTTCACAAAATTACCTTCACACTTTCCTAGCAGCTTCGCCACACATTTTGTATTAGGCCTATGATTTATAAAATTAAGTTCAGGAACTCACGAGCAGTTTTATTCACGTATAAATTAAGAACTAGCGTTCTTCCGCATTGCAGTTGTCACTTTGGTTAAGGCTGTTTTTAATTCTTCTGTTCAACAAGCGGAAAACGTTTTGACAGATTTACATATTCATTTTTTTAATGGAAAGATATAAAATTGCAGTCTGACCATGTAAGCGATTTGGAATGTAACTCAATTTTCTAATCAATAAATTATCCAATGAGCTATAAGCATTTATCATCAGGTGGTAGAGTGATTGTCATCTCAGTTTGGACTGGGTTTTTTTCTTTCACGCCGAAGCTCAGTTCAAAACGCTCACTTTAACACTATTTTCTACAAAATCTATTGTGTTTGCGAAAAAAAAAAAAAAAAAATGACGAAAATTGAGTGCGATTAGATAGCTTCTGAACAACAACACCTGCCAGTTTCATACATTTTCGTGTAAAAATAAATTAAATTTATATCATAAAGTTCCTCTTTTGCATTAATGAACATCCTTAACTGTTTATTCCGCTGCTAACAGGTGATGTAATGAAATTGGACCTCTCAGCGTGTTGAACGTAAAAAGGAAGACGTATTAGAAACAGTGTTTCTATGTTATCGTAAAAATGCAATTTTTTGAGATGTGAAATTCTTCTATTTTAGGTAACGATAACAACAAGTTACTTACAAACTATACAGTGACATTCGTTTTAAAAAGTAAGACATCCTCAAGTATCTGGACTGTGACACAACATTAAGATGGTTTACAAAAAAATACCTTTGTCTACTCATCAATGCGCACTTTCTGACACTTTCTCCGATTAATTTTATATATATATATATAATGAATTAAATCTTGAGTTATAAACAATTACACTTTGAACCGCAACTTTCAGGTAACTTCCATTACAAAAAAGTAAAAAGTAATTTATTGTGTCGTCCGGAGGAAAACATTTGGTATATTTTGACCAATCATGACCTCCAGACATTAAAACCACTCTCCGTTCAATTGTTGGCTTGTATATCTATCTATCTATCTAACTATATATATATATATATATATATATGTGTCTGTGTGTGTGATTTTTTTTCATACTGCAGCTCTCGTATTTAAGAACCGATTTGGATGTGATTCATTGTGTGCATAGTACATATCAATGTCTCGACCAAGTTCGTTGGCCAACTTTGTCCGACATCATGTTTCAAAGGGGTAGCCCCTTAAATATTTAAAACTAAAACTGAAAAAAAAAATTAGAAATCTAAATTTATTTTATGTTTAAGTGTTAGTCATTGATACAATGATTCCGGAGTATTATTTGTTTGTTTCTAATTAAAAAAATAGTTGAGATATAGCAGTCTGAAATTCTAGGATGACTGGTATTTTGAAATAAGAAAACAGTTTACAAAAAATGCTTTTTGATATGCGAATCGAGAATTAGACAAACATAGATTTTCATCTATGAACTCGATGATAGTGATTACCTGTGCTGCCGCCTCCCGGTCTACTAGGGATGATAAAATATAATTTAAGCAAAATAATAGAAAATCGATATTTTCATCATTTTTCGCCGAATGAAGGGTACCGAGTCTCATTAAGTCACATAAATTAAGGATTAAAAACATTATTATTAAAAGTACACTTAAACAACAATATCTGTATCAACTTTCTGGAAGATTCATTAAATAAATATATTTTGAAGAAGACATTTTCTTTCCAATATAAGTACAGTAAAACCCCGATAATTCGGATTAATTGGGACCGGACCCAATCCGGATTATCCGGAGAATTAGAAAAAAATGAAATAAAATATAACATACTAACAGAAAATCACCTTTATGTTAAACTTATTGAATATTTGCAGACAGTAATAATGTTTACTTTGCTTAATTATTCCAAAAACATGTCAGAAAAAGTTTTTTTATTTAGAATACGACAATGAAACAAGTTAATGTTATGGAAATTAGCCAATCGCTTCTCAAGTTTGAAAAAAAAATGACCAAACCGATCCGAATTATCCGGAGATCCGGATTATCGGGGTCCGAATTAGCGGGGTTCTACTATAATCTAATAATAACCACATACAAAGACGCATTTTATTAGGGTATCTGCCTACGTTATGATAATAATGAAACTTCCGGAAAGTTGATACAGTATGGAACGCCAATTTCGATAAAAATGTGCAATTTGTTTCATTTGATTTTGTTTTAGAATGAATATCTCTGTTTCTAAATCTGTTTTTATTTTTCCTGTACGCCTATTAGAAATAAATTAAAAGCTCTTTAATGAAAATAAAAGCACACGACGTTAATTTAAACCGAAGTTGAAAACTTTAAATGGGTTTTCTAAAAATTTAGATTTCTATCGGAAAAAGTAAACGACTGTTGATCTAACTCAAAATTTTATTAGCTCCTATAACTATGAAATATTTTGTGCAGCTTTCCGATATATCTAGAGTATAATGAACTAAATAATTAGCTCTAAGTGGCATACATGTTGATATATAGCTATTTTTATGAAGAATTACAGGTGAAATTACTGAAATTTTCAATGTAATTGTATATAATCAGACGTATCTCTTTTTGATTTCTGTATATTGACTAAACATTTTAAAGTGCTTAATATGAATATGTTGAAAAAAAATTGGGTTATAGGCAATATTTTTTCTTGATCCGTAGCCGTTTTTATTTTAAAAAAATGCTAAAAAATAACCAAAATTCTTCAAATTTTTAAAAAGAGCGTAGATATTGCATATTGTTTTAAAACTTTTCTTTATTCTGTGTTAGATTGCACTGAAAAATATAAAAAAAAATAAGATGTCAAAAGTAAAGTTAAATATATATATCCACTGTAGATTTCTTGGTGTTTCTTTAATGAATTTTGGTTTTGTGTGTGTTGGTAGCCCCAAATTCGTATTATTTTGCTTTTTCATGGCTAATACGACGATGAAATCCATACACTTCATTTGTAGTTCCAAAGTATTTGGGGCTTGACAATTCTGCTTTGGTTCTACAAATTTCCATTATATTAACTTTATTTATTAAAATTTTTCCTCATGTTCAGTATGTTTTTTTCTATTAAATTCAAATGGTTAATATTGTTTACTATTAATGGTCTTATATATATATATATATATAAGACTTATATATATATATATATATATTTAAAAATTTATTTGCTTATTTATTTTAGACAGTTCAAATAAAAATTACAGCTCCTTTCTTCGTAAAAAAGGCCGTAAATTCTGATCGATCTCAGATATCACATGAAATATGTTACGATATCCCGAAAACCCATAAAATGATGATAAAATTACTTAATGAGAAAAATAGATCTTTCCGAAATTGTCAAACTTTAAAATTTTTTCGAGTTATCTAAATAGATCACTGATTTTTCCCCCATGGCTTTTAAATAATGCTTTTGAACACGTTTCTTTCCAACTCTACCAAAAATAAATATAGTAGATGAGTTCCGATGCTACATAGATCAGTCTTCCCCAAGAATCTTTTCAACAAAAGAATTAATTTGGAAAAATTTAATGGAAAATAAATTTATATTGAGGAGATAAGCTGTAGTCTAATGACCATGATTTTGCATATGAATGGCGTATTCGGTGCCACTTTTGAAAATAAATTTTTGTGGGAGATATGGAGCGTGATTCTAATAGATCAGTAATAAGAGAAGTAAAGATAACAGCATGATTGTTCGAATTCATGAATTTAAAAGATGAAATAGGCATTCTTTTTTTAAATAAAAAAAAAAAAAAAAAAAAAAAAAAAAAAAAAAAAAAAAAAAAACATCTTAAGCTAGAAATATAGGGTGTTTTCTTTAGAGGTGTACTTTTATAATTGTCAACAATGCTTCTAATCATAGTTAATTTGGCAAAAACAAATGATTCAATATGTTTTATCATTTCACCTTAACACCTTTAGACCTGATGTATCCTATAGGCTACATATTTATATATATTTTTTCAAGTATGCAAATAAAATAAAATAAAAGAGAAATTGGTGTGAATGGAGCCTAACAGATAGAAGAACTAAACAAAATAGCAATTTGTTTCTTATAGCAGTTTTGTAACGAGCTACGTGTTAGATAAAAGTGGTTTGTAACAGAAATGTATGAAATGTACAAAAATGGAAACGTAAATAAATTTTCAGTCTGTTAAGATATCATTAGTACAATCTATTTGTAATGAATGACCTTAAATGAATTTTACAGTTCAAAATATGTTAATTTGACCTGGAAAAATAAACTTAAAAGTTGGAAGCTTTTCATTTGTTTATTTATTTTAGACAATTCAAAAAGAAAAATAGAGCTGCATTCCTCGTAAATAAGGTCGCAAATTGTGATCGATCTTAGATATCACGTGAGATATGTTATTTCACGAAAACCCATAAAACGATGATAAAATTACCTAATGAGAAAAATAGATCTTTCCGAAGCTGCCAAACTTTAAAAATCTTTCGAGTTATCTAAATAGATCACTGATTTTTTCTCCCATGTCTTTTAAATAATGCTTGTGAGCACGTTCCTTTCCAAACCTGCCAAAAATAAATGTAGTAGATGAGTCGCCGATGCTATGTAGATCAGCCTTCCCCAAGAATCTTTTCAACAAAAGAATTAATTTGGAAAAATTTAATGGAAAATAAATTTAAATTGAGGAGATAAGCTGTAACCTAATGATCATGATTTTGCATTTGAATAGCGAATTCGATGCCACTTTTGAAAATATATTTCTATGGGGGATATGGAGCGTGTTTCTAATATAGATCTGTAGGAAGAGAAGTTAAGATAACAGCATGGTTGTTCCAATCCATGAAAAAAAAAATGAAATAGGCGTTCTTTTTTAAGTAATAAAAAGAATGTTAAGCTAGAAACATAGTTTTTTTTTATGGGCGTAGTTTTGTAACTGGCAACACTGTTTCTAGTCACAGTCAATTTACTGAGAAAAAATATGGTTTTTGCATCTTAGTTCTCTCCTTGCTATTTTTATGAACTGCCTCGCAATGTTCTATTTCAAATGCAAAAGTACAGGATGTTTCAAAAATGACCGGTATATATGAAAAAGCATTAAAAACTAAACGGGCAGCAATAGAAATACACCGTTTGTTGCAATATGCTTGGAACAACAGTAAATTTTCAGGCAGACAAGCTTTCGAAATTAGTTAAAATTTTCAACAACAGATGGCGCTGCAGTCTGAAAAAAATATAAAATACGTTATTTTCCACACATCCACCATACACAGCAATAATATAACAGCAATAAAATCGCCTTAAGCGCCATCTGTTGTTGAAAATTGTAACTTATTTCGAAAGTTTATCTGCCTCAAAATTTACTGTTGTCCCAAGCATATTGCAACAAACGTTGTATTTCTATCGCTGAACATTTAATTTTTATTGATTTTTCAAATATGCCGGTCATTTTTGAAACACCCTGTATGAATGCTAAGAAACTTCTACATTTTAACCTTCTCACTGTAGGGCTTGTTGTATTCTCCTTGCTGTTGGCTTGGATTAAAAAAAAAAAAGCATCGCGGATCGTTCACTCGCGATTAATGGGGGCTTTACTTCATTGAATTACAGAAAGTGGCCTAATTATTAGTTATACATCTAAATGCACATTTTGATGAACTTAAAACCATATATTCTTGTTTACTGATGGATTGTTAAACTATTTTATATATATTCAGGTAGAATGTATATGATTTAAAAATAAAATCAAACTTTAATTCATAAAATAGAAATTTACTATAAAAATAATTAGCACTAGTATTGCAAGATAATATCTTCACTATTTTGTCGAATATACTTTAGCGTCAATAACGGTTTTCAGTCTTTTTTGACTTGCCCTGTAAACATTTTTTTTTTATAGATTTTCTCTCGTTCCTGATCATGGTTAAAGACCTTAAACAAGAGTAGTTCTGTCAAGTTTCTTTTCCTTCTTGTGTTTTCTTTTATATAGTGGAAAATAATTGTAATAGATAAGTTAACTCTTGCTCTTAAGGAAAAAGCATCAGAGCTTATTAAAGTCAATACTCGTCATATTTTCCAACAAATTACTAAACTGCACATAACTATGTAATTATTTATATAGACAAATCCCCTAATAACTGTGCAATTATATGCAAATCTTCTTATCCCTGTCTTCTAACTTTATCTGTATCTTCCAATAATACTTTTTATAAAACTAATTATATATATAAAACCCCTCTGTGTATAACGAATCCGGGGTCAATCCATCCACGAGAAAAATAATCTTATTCCGACACGTTAGGCTTAAGTATTTCGAGCCGTTCACAAATATTTTAATTGCTCAACTTATGGAAATATACATGTAAAAGATTTATTCATTACTCATTTTCTTTAAAACCTACAAAAACTATCTAATTATAATGTTTAAGTTCTAAATAAAACAACCAGCAATTACGAGAAAAACAAACAATTTAAGCAGATTAATGCTGTTGCCATTCAAGAATGACAAATTCCGAATCTATGTGAATGTCTCTTGGAGTGATTGGGCATGTTCGGCCGCTACGCGTGCGCGCTCAGGAGTCAGAGACATGGAGTGGACCCTTATTCGGATGTTCAGTTGCGCTCAGGAAAAAATTAAGAACAGATCATAAATTTGAGGCTAAAATAGGTCATGTGATGCTTTTTATTAATATTTGGATTTTGTTTGAGTGAACATAGGTATGTATTTTTATTACGAAAATCATGTTTTGGAAGGATAAATAAATATGATCGTCACTTTTATCTATTTTGATCCATAAAAGGTATTAAATAACTAAATTATTTATGAAATTCAGTTCTCCGAGAAACCCTACTCCAGATAAAAATTCCTCGCACACGAGTGGCTTGATTGATGTCCCTCGAACACGGCCATTGTTCACTCTTTACTGCTGACATTTGCTTTCGATGTTATAAAGAGTTTTAATAATAATAGGGTAATAACTTTTAAGTATTAGCTAAAAAATTGAAGTTTTACATTGTTATAATTTTTTAAAATGCAATGAGCGAAGACGAAAGTCTCATTGCAAGAAGACAATGCGGCAAAGCCAGGAGTTGCGGGATAGAATTCGGGGGGGGGGGGGGGCAAATGCTGCATCCCGACAAGTTCGACACGAAAGTGGCTATAATTGACCACAGTTGTAATTTTTTATCATCCTTTTAATGCAAACACATCATTTTGACGGGCTATCTTCTAGTGATGATATAATAGTAAACAATCGTAGAATTAACAGTTTCTATAAACTACTTAATTTTACACCTATAACTTTAATTATCCTTATTTAGTGCCAATTCCTAAATTTCATAAGAATCCTATTAAAATCAGAACTGTTACAATCGACTGTAATACATATAACAGTTATGCTAACAATATTTTATTAACAATTCTTAATCGGATATACAAACTCAATACAGCGACAGGTAATACACATTGTATCAAAAACAATTATCACCTGCTTAGTATGCTAATATATCTTAATTGTGTTAAAAATATAAGAACTTACAGCTTTAAAGATTTATTCAATAATACCAATCTCTTAGACCTTCATAAAATAAATAATCAACTATTTAAACAATATAAAAATCAATTAACTCTTCCCAGTTATATGGATATACTGCATATTTTCGCAAATTAACAAATTTCATAATTCACATTCACAATAACTACATTTTACACGATAATATTTTATATGTACAAAAAGTTGGACTTCCTCCAGGCGGCTGTACGTCCAATATTTTGTCTGATATATACTTATATCAAAATGAACGCACTTATAACGCTACTTAATATTCTAATGGTTCTCTTATTGAAGACATCATTTTAATTGACACTACTAACTCTGATAGTACTTCATTTCCAATAGATTATTCCACCGATAAATAACTTACGGAAAACCTCTCATCCAACAATATCATTAACTTTTTAGATTTACAAATTAAACTAGTGGAGAACAAAACAATAACTGATCTATATATGACAAACGTAAAGATTTTAAATTTAGCGTTAATGCCTTTACTCATTTCAAATCTTGCCTTAATATTTCTGTTTATCGCAATATACTACTTAATCACATGTATAGAATGAAATGTTTATGTTCTCCTCATCTTATTAACAAAAACATTAAACACTTAATATTTGATGCGTTAAATCATGGTTTTCCTAAGAAATCCATTTATTCTTTAAACTACAGTTAGTAAATTTATGACCTATAATGTGTTGTAGCGAGATTGTCAATTACCATTAACATTTTGCGCAATCAAAAATAAATAAATAAATAAATAAATAAATAAATATATAAAATAAGAAATATATAAAACATAAAATTAAGAGTAAAAAATTAAAAGTAATAAAAAAATATTAAATAATAGGATGGCTCGGTAGGTTAGATTACGGAGTACCCGCGGTGCTGCGGAAAAATATGTGCGTATTATGTCAATATAATATAAAAAAAGGTACAGTGTAACATAGTTAGTTAATTGTTTATAATATTATGTTGACTTAGCATTCGTTGATAATGCCTAATGGCTTTAATTAGCAATTTAATTTGTGGCTTGATAATTGTAATTACCCTTTTTTTAAATTTAACTAGTAAGTTATCATTATAATCTATTACTATTTCTAATACAATTAAAGACCTTTTTAGATGATGTGATACATTATTAATTCTAATAAAGATGATTAAGATTAAAACGTAATGATAACTTATTATTTTAATTTTATAATGAATATAATTTGCAAGTTAAACAATTTTAGTCCTTGTATCAAACTCCAATTCCAAACGGCCTTTATTACCTTTGATAGCAAACCACGTACCACAATCTCCATTATTATTTGTAATTGTTTCCATATTGCTAACTCCTGTTTAAATTTGCTATATATTCGATTATTATATATTCATTGTAGATGTTGAATTGTAGTATTATAAAATGGTTATATATATATATATATATATATATATATATATATATATATAATACACGTTTCGCTTTAGAAGTTCCCAGGCATTCTTGATCGGGTTTAAATCCAGGGAATCAGCAGGCCATGGCAAATATTTATTTCTACTTACGTATATTCCAAGATACGACAGCACAAAAAAACTAAGAAATCGAGCACAAGAAAACAAAACCATTACTTTGCAGAAGAGTAGTAATAGAGGAATCTAATGATCTATGTTTGCCAGAAGTGAAGTGGTGCATAAGCCAAAAATTAATACCACTAGTAGTTCACTCGTAGATTTATGGGGCCGTCCATAAATGATGTCACGCTTGAAGGGGGGAGGGAAGAGGTTCATGATATTGTGGCAGTTTTTGACAAGGGGTTGGGTGAAGGTAAAAAGAAATGTGACATCACACATTTTGGTAAAAATAAAAGCATTAAATTTCAGTAGAATAAATTATGATGTATAAAGTTATTTTAAAATTAAAATATTTTGTGCTCATAAAGATAAAATTTAAAGAAAAAATGTATTAAATTCTATTTCAAACTCAAGAATACTACGGTTTTCATTTGCTCCTTCATATTAATATTTTACTACTATTCCACTTTAATTGTGTTTTTTGTTGTAAACCTTAACTTTATTTCATACAAAATAAACACACGAATCCTTTTTGTTGTTCAGTTTATAAATGTCATTAAAACACATAGTTAATTTTAAAAATAAAATTTGAAATATGATCTAAAATGTAGTGTTTTGTGTCTGAACTGCAAGTATGTGTTTATGTAATATAATGTGACATGTGACAAGAGGGGGGGAGAGGGTAAAGTAAAGTGTGACTCTGTAACAAAGGGAGTCAAAAATATGGAAAAAACGCCTGGCGTCATTTATGGACGGCCGCTGCCATTGTGTTTGCCGTACGATCATTTCATACCTTTGATTGTGCGGCAAACACAGTGTTTAACCTACGATTAAACCACTAGTGGTATTAATTTTTGGCTCATGCACCACTTCACTTCCGGAAGACATGGATCATAAGATTCCCCTATTTACTACTCTTCCATAAAATTAACTTTTTTTTTTCTAATGCTCGATACCTAAGACTCTTGTGCTGTACGGCTCTTCGACTATTAGTTAAGAGCTCTGTTACTGTCTTCGCTTTATGAAATGTCACCAAGTTATGCATGAAAATATGTTTAAAGGTACCGGGAAACCATTCTTTAATCGAAAGATTAACCTTCCTTCCAATATTTCTTTACACTGAATCTGATCCATCGTGCTATATACATTGTTAAGCCTTACCACTTCCACTGATGATAGACCATACCATGACCTTAAGTGAGTGCTTAACTATCTCTGAAATACAATCCGGTAGATGTTTTTCGGCTTTTCTGCGTTGAAGAAATGAAAAATTGTCTGTCGTTATTTCGATGTGAAACTCATAGGAGAAACAAATCTTAAAGTTTTCACAATTAGCTTTAACCCTTTCCGGCACACTGTGCCAGGTACTGGGATACCTAATTTTAATTCCAAACTTGCAAACGGCACCAGTAATATTTTAGTAATATTTTGGTTTTACAAAAAAAAAAAAAAAAAAAAAAAAAATTAAATTAAGGATTTTAAATCATCTAAAATATTCGTTTATGAATTCCAGTGACAATCGATAATTTACAATTTAACTAACAGATTTTGCTCGTGCCGGAAAGGGTTAAAGGAGGTATGTGAGGAATTGAAATATGTGTAGTCCGCAGAACACAAAAGTGAAAAACTACTCTATTCACATTTTCCCAGTCTTCAAAAATCATGTGTCGATGTTATTTCGTTCAAGACAAGCATTCCAATTTCACATCTGAAGGTCAGTTTGAGTTTCTTGACTAACCTACAGCATTTAAATACCAGTTCTGCAACACGGTGACTTGTTGCTCAGATAAAAGTAAATTTTTTTTGTGAATTTTGTCTCTTTTCAAGACAAATGAAACGGATTTTTCGTTCATCTTGAGGCATAGTTTAGGTTGGTACCCATAATTTTCGTAACTTTGGCTCTCTATGAAAGAGATTTTGTTAAATTTAAACTTAATTCTGCTTACAGTCATAGGGGGACCATTATAAGTATATAAATCTGTCTTTGTAATTAGTGAAAATGCTTCAACAATGCATCGATCTCTGAAATTATCACCAAAAACAATATTTTACCTTTCCCCATTTTTTTGTTAAAGTCTGAACTACAAAAATACAGAATTATGATAATCAGAATCCGTAATGCACTAATTAGTTCACTTTTGATCAAAAATCGTCATAAAAGTATTGAAAAACATGTTTTTTCTTAACATCTCTAATTCACGTTTCACCCAAGAGATATTTACCCAGTTAATGACACCTGCAACATGCCAACTGTCAATTACGTCATCACTAAAACATGAAGACAACATTCTCAGCATTTAAATCCGGTGGTGTAGTCTTAAAAAAAAAACCCAGAGAATATATGTTTTAAGCAGATGGTACACGCTCTAAGCAGTAGGTATACGCTCAAGGCAGGAGTATACCTTAAAATATGTATAATATAGCTTTCTTGAGAAACAGTGCATACGATTTTCTTTTAAAAATCCAGAAGATATAGAGCGTACACACCTATATAACCTCCTCTATATCCCTGATTAAATCCAAAGATATATGGTAATTTTTTTTACAAATTTAAGCCAGTTTTTAAGTGTAGAATTTTAAAAAAGTAAGGTACCTGTACCCAATATGGACACCCTAAGGAAAATGTATTTTTTTCACCCCCATGTACAAGTCACAGGACTCCAAAATATGTGACTACTATCCTTGGACTATTGACTATCATTATTAAAATTAGCGACCGTGTAATTATTCTGGTTTAATTCAAATGATAAAAACAAAAAAAATGTTTACAAGTGTCCATATAAGGAACTACCTGTCCCTGTTATGGACAGGTGTTTCCTTATTGACTTTCTACACAGTGTGTATGGAAGAGACACTTTTCCAAGGGATTTTAGAGGAGAGGGAATAAAAAAATTGTATCTTAAAGTATTCCGAGGAGGAGGGGGACAGTAAATATCTTCAGAACATGCATTTTAGAAAGGGGGGCATTCTCGGTTTTTACCCTTCGACGACCCATGCAAAGCCCCTTAGTTACTAGTAAATATTATGAAGTAATATTGTTGGTTTTGCTTAGCTTTATTGCATCTGTCTGCGAATTTACATCTGTTATTACTCAGTGCCCACAGCATGTACAAATAGAAACTTTTTCACCATGGACAGTAAGTCCCACATAAACCTCATGAACATATCTGCCACATGCGATGCATGGCTGCATGTTTGAAAAAGCATGAGTACTGCAAAAGAAGCAATACCAGCTCTCCTTTGTTGAGGAAGTCATACCATTGGTACCTACGATTTCGCCAACAGATATCCTACTGGGGTGGGGGGGGGCTTCTTTTTATTTTTCTGCAAGGGTTTTTTGGAGGAAGGTTTTTGGGAGATTGTTCAAATAACATCTTGTTGAACAAAGATTTTACCACTTTGATGACTTTTCGAGTTATTGCTTGGCAACGTTAAATTTTCTTCTTTCTTACAGTTGTAGTCGATGGGGACATAAGCTGTCCATATTGGGAACCGGGCGTAGTTTTACTAAATCTTGTACCAAGAGAATAAGGAAAATTATTTTAAGCAAAATATGCAATAGCAATCGAAAATATGTTTTATTAGCTTTCTAAAATACTCCACTTTTCAACATTTAATGTAATTTTACCATATCTAATAAGAATTTAAGCTTACAAGTAATTAAGATCAGCACATCTCGAAATAACAAGTTTCCTCCTAAATGGCGAACAGCGCGCTTTCCAGACTTCATTATCTTTTCAACTGCTTTTCTTCGCGAAAATGTTTACCCATCCGTCGATCAAAATTATTACCTTTAAAAATATTAGGGGTGTCCATATTGAGAGCCCTGTCCATATAGGAAACAAATACCTTACCAGAAATTACAGTGCAACTAATAATTTGGCCCCCAATGTATTTCATTACATTCGAAATGTAAATTACATAACTGATCAAGATCATCCTTCTTCCTGTCAGAAATTAAATTTATACGTGAGAAAATGCATAAAGTAATTTCTCCAGGTTGAGATATAAGATGAAAAATAAAATAAAAATAGATGACACTTTCGGCGTTTTAAGGGCCCTGTCCCTGCCCGCGGAGATACCCATGAACTAATGTTATTCCTATGGGGAGGCATTTTTCTAATAACTCTTTCGCATTTTATGATTTTTAAATAATTTTTTTGCGATGGATTGTTGAGGTCCCTCTCAAGATCGCTCTTTGGTTACTTTGTCGATTTTGGTCGCAAGTATTTTTTATAAAGTTACTTTCACTTTCTGAGCCGGTTCCGAAAGTGAAATTAACTTTATAAAAAATATCTGCGACCAAAATCGAAAAGTAGTCAAGAAGCGATCTTGAGAGGGACCTCAACAATCCAATGCAATAAAAAAAAAAAAAAAAAATCCAAAAAATGTCAAAATGTGAATTTGTTATTAGAAAAATGCCTCCCCATAGGAATAGCTTTAGCTCGCGAGTATCTTCGCGGGCATTGACAGGGGCCTTAATGTCTACCTACCATACCCCTCATCCACAACAAACATAAAACTAACTTATAATTCAGATTTGATGTACCGTGCTAAGATGTTTCCCTTCACAAAGTGCCTGAGAAACTGGGTTACTGGTTCCCAATAAATTAAACAAAATCGATCGCAAAAGTCTTGGCAGAATGTTTCTCATATTTCTTGAAGTCAATTCTGGAAGTTAATTTTTAGTCTTTTTATGTTCAAGTATTTAAAATGTACCTTAAACATGGGAATTGTTCAATAATGAAGAAAATCGTTGCTTCAATTCTCCTTTTTGAAAAGTGTTGGCAGTAACTTGTTTTTGAATGTTTGATATATTTTAATTGCTAAATTTCAGTGCTGTTTTTCAGAATATTGATATACTATTATAAAAACTGCCTTGCATTGGAAATCTGACAAAAAATTCTTTGTTTATTTCATGTTTTTATTGTGCATTTTTAAAAGTTCTATTTTAGTACATCTGTTACAAAATCTTGCCCCTTTCTATACTTTGATCTGACAGCATGAGTGCCAAAATTACATACCAATTACTTTACCATTTCATAATCTTTTATTATTTTTTTATTTATTACAAGCATTTAAATTATGTTATATTATTATGTAATATATTACATTATGTTGTTATATTATTATATTAACAATATAATATAAGCAATAATATTAACAATTACTGATTATTCATACAGTAAAATGTTTGCAGCTTAAAAATTTTTAATCCTTTACAAACAGTGGTTTTTTTATGAAACTAAATTTTATTTTCCTTTAAGAAATGCAACACTGATACTGTGAGGGAGTGTCCTTCTGTAATAAAGGCACTCTAGTATTTTGAGTGAGATCGTGACGTCAATGTTCTAACATGTGTGGCGCAAAAGCGACACCTATCCTTTATGCAACTTTAACTTTCCGGAGTGTGTGTGGCGCCCTCGAGTCTACAGTTAACTGCCGTTATGAGTATTATGCAAATTTATAGCTCCGTCTTTAATTTGCAATGTATAAAAGCTGTGAGTTGGAGTGTGAGGTATGTTGTGTGGCGAGAGAAGCCTCCAGAAAAGGATAGCTTGTGTTGTGAGGCGAGGAGAGCCAGCAAGGTATGTTGTGAACCCTAGATAGCATCTGTTGAGTGGCGAGGTGAGCTGGGATTGCCGAAGAGTTGAAGGTAGAGGAGTCTCTGCAATCAAAGCGGGTAAGAGTTGTTAACACTTTGAGTATTTGAGAATAAAGATTTTGTGCAGCCACGGGCTGTTTCCTTATAGATTAAAGTAGCATTAAGCCGCGACCTGAAAGAAGAGCCGGGGTGAGTGCTCTGAGCTGGACTTAGCCGTGGATGTGAGTATGAGTTATAGTTTAATCTCATAGTATTGTATTTAGTTACTAGAAATATTGCACTTTAGCTCCACTTCCCGTTCCCCAGAGACAGAAAATAAAGTGTTGGATTTTAACTTTACTCGAACTCTGTTCTCATTTGACCAACATATCACCGGCGGCATACCCAGCCACGTTACAAATGGCGCCCAACGAAAATTCGAACATTGCGAGATTGTCCCACGAGTTTATTTTACTGGTGAAGGGGATACTGACGAATTTTTAGTGAAATTCCAAGATTATATTACATTTAATAATATACCAGAAAAGAATAAGTACATAGTGCTTAAATGCTCGCTGAAGGGCGAAGCACTTTTGTGGCTAGATAATATAGGGAAATTCCTAATTAGTGATGAGACTAAACGATTTGAACAGACAGTTACTGAATTAAAGAAAGCGTTTCCTCCTGTTAAGGACAAGAGTGTTTTACGTAGAGAATTTTATTGTAATAAACAAAGCATATATGAACCTGTCTCAAAGTTTTATCTACGTAAACTTGAGTTAAAAAATAAATTAGGTTTGGATGTCACGTTTGAAAAATTATTAGACATAGTTCTTCCTC
The DNA here is from genome assembly GCA_964019185.1 of Maratus speculifer. NCBI lineage: Eukaryota > Metazoa > Arthropoda > Arachnida > Araneae > Salticidae > Maratus > Maratus speculifer. The sequence continues at coordinate 209,189,475 of OZ025295.1, forward strand.
TTTTTAATACAAATGTGCAGGACTATAATGAACTCAGATCACCAAAAAATTCGTCTGATATGCATAAGATTTTGTTGAAGTATGAGTCTCGGCATAGCTCGGATCAATGGGAGTCGCGTAGCCCTCGACAGAGACCCATCATGGAAAACCATTTGAGAAATGAGGGGGATAGAAATTTGAGAGGGGGGTAGCGATTAATGAGTAATAATTTGAGTAATGGTAATTATGGATTTAGCCGAAATGTATCAAATACTGATACTGGTAATAGGAATTTCGGCGTTGTTTGTAATTTTAGAGGCGATGACAGAAATATTGATAGAAATAGGCGGAGTAGTGACTATGGTCCGAGCGGAGGTGTACGTGAAAGGAATGTTCCTTCTTCACGAGTAAGGCGGTTAACTTTAGATGAGAATTCTGGGGGCAGGTCAGTGCAAAGAAGTGTTAAGAGGTCGGAGCAATTAAACTGGTAGGTGGCTGTAGTTCGAAAGATATTCAGTCACAGGTCAAAAAGGAAAAGGCTTCTGTATATCTGAATAGTGTGACTATTAATCCGGTGGAGTTACTTGAATTATTAATTATTTTGGATGGTATTGTTGTTAAAAGTCTCTTCGATACAGGAGCGGAGAAGTCTTTCATTTCGTATGATATTTATCGTAAATATTTTTCGTATAAAAAGTTGCGGAGGTCAAATCTGGTGGTTCACTCGGCGCAAGGAGTAGCGTGTGTTAATAAAGGTTCAGTGGATTTGGCGGTTGAAATTCGTTCGGTTAAGACATGTTGGGAGTTTTGTGTGCTAGATGGTTTAACGACACATTGTACAGTCGGCATAGATTACATGAAAGATAGAGAAATTAGTCTGGATTTCTTTAAAAAAAATCTTTGATTGTAAATAATGATGGGAATGTGAACAAGAAAAAGTCAGTTTCGGTGTCGGTTGATTTGGGGGAGTTTGGTTTAAGTGAAGTCGAGAAAGAGGCATTTAATAAGTTTTTGATTGATTTTGGCGACGTTTTTTCAGATAAACCGGGTTTAACGCAGGTTGCATGTCATGAAATTGATACTGGTTTGTCAGCACCTGTTGCTAGTAAACCATATCGTTATGACAAGGTAAAACAAGGTATAATTGACTATCATATTCAAAAAATGCTTGCGGACGACATTATTATGCCGATCAAATCTCCTTTTTCATCGCCAGTGGTGTTATGCAGTAAAAATAATGGGAAAAGTTTGGATGATCCAGAGGCATGGCGGTTTGCAGTAGATTATAGGAAATTGAATGCGATAGCACAGTACCCTCAATATCCAATTCCAGTAATTGATGAAATTTTGACGAATATTACGAGCACAAATTATATGTCGACATTAGATCTTACGTCCGGTTATTTTCAAATTGCAATGAAGCCTGAGGATATAGCTAAAACGGCGTTTATCACTCGGGATGGTTGTTTTGCTTTCAAACGAATGAGTTTTGGTTTATCAGGAGCACCGGCAACGTTCCAGAAGGCCATGAATAACATCCTAAAACCTTTACTTGGTAAGGGTGTCTTGGTCTACTTGGATGACATAATTAGAATAGCACCTACGTTTGAGGAACACTTAAGTCTATTGAGGGAAGTATTTACATTGTTGAGAGACGCTGGGTTAACAGTAAAATTATAAAAGTGTAAATTTTTGCGAAAGGAAATAAAATATTTAGGAGTAAAAATTACGCGTGATGGTATTAAAATAGATAATGAAAAAATCAAAGCAATTACGGCAATGAATCCCCCCAAAAGTGGCAAGGAAGTAGCTACATTTCTAGGGATGGTTGCTTGATTTTCCAAGTTCATTCCACATTTTTCAGAGTTATGTGAACCACTGTATAATTTAAAAAGGAAAAGAGTAAAATTTACATGGTCGTCAGTGGCTCAGAAGTCTTTTGAATTCTTAAAAGAGACGGTGGTATCACCACCTGTTTTGGTTCATCCTAATTATTCTTCTCAGTTTGAAGTGTATTGTGATGCGAGTGCAGTGGGGGTTGGATCGATGTTAGCACAGAAAGGTTGACCGATAGCGTTTGCTTGGAGAATTTTACATACGGCTGAAAGGAATTATTCGATTACGGAGAGGGAGTGTCTTGCAGTAATCTGGGCTTTAAATAAATTTCGTTGTTTCTTCACAAATATTCCGGTTAAAGTCATTACGGATCATTCAGCTCTGACAAAGTTAACTAATGGAAAGGGTTTATCTTCTCGTATGGTCATATGGTGTTTGAAGCTGGCAGAGTATAATGTTGTTATAGAACATAAGGCAGGCAAGGAAAATGCGATAGCTGATGCTTTGTCTCGTAACGTCGTAACCCGCATGGTAGTTTAGAGGTCACGGAGGAGGTTAAGTGCTGTGCATTGTCTTCGTTAGTGTTAAGGTCACGGGAACAGTTAATGAGGGAACAAAAGCAAGATGAGGAGTTTGTCAGTTTATATTGTTATTTGGAAAATCCTGATGATGTCCCTAGTGCAAATGTGCCTATATTAGAGAAATGGTCCCAATCTTTTAAGCTTATCGAAGGTCTTCTTTTCTATTCTAAAATTGTAACTTCACATGGTGAGTTGAGAGTCTTTATTCCGGCTAGTCTTCGTAAGGCCATCTTGAAGGAATTTCATGATAATCCATTAGCAGGTCACTTAGGAATTAGGAAAACTTATGCTCGAATTTGTGAATCCTGCTACTTCCCTAAAATGCGGAAAGCAGTGCGCGCTTATGTCTCCAGCTGTAGCACATGCCAACGATATAATTATAAAACGTAAGTCTAGCTGGCAAATTAATTCCTATTAAAGTAAATTTTCCTAATGAATGTATAGGTGTAGATTTAATTGGTCCTTATCCATTGTCTAATCCTAAAAGATATAGATTTGTATTAGTAATAGTGGATTATTTTAGTAAGTGGGTGGAGTTAGTCCCCCTCAGGAACGCTTCTGCGCCTGCAGTTGCCGGCTGGGATTGCCTAAGAGTTGAAGGTAGAGGAGTCTCTGCAATCAAAGCGGGTAAGAGTTGATTAGCACTTTGAGTATTTGAGAATAAAGATTTTGTGCAGCCACGGGCTGTTTCCTTATAGATTGAAATAGCATCAAGCCGTGACATGAAAGAAGAGCCGGGGTGAGTGCTCTGAGCTGGATTTAGCGGTGGATGTGAGTATGAGTTATAGTCTAATCTCATAGTATTGTGTTTAGTTACTAGGAATATTGCACTTTAGCTCCACTTCCCGTTCCCCAGATACAGTAAATAAAGGGTTGGATTTTACCTTTACTCGAACTATGTTCTCATTTGACCAACATATCACCGGCGGCATACCCAGCTACGTCACAACACCAAATTTTAATATAAAAATTTTCCATTTGTTACATAAGGTACCTGTGCCCAATATGGACACCCTAAGGAAAATGTATTTTTATCACCCCCATGTACAAGTCATAGAACTCCAAAATATGTGACTACTATCCTTGGACTATTGACTATCAATATTAAAATTAGCGACCTTGTAATTATTCTGGTTTAATTCAAATGATAAAAACAAAAAAATGTTTACAAGTGTCCATATAAGGAACTACCTGTCCCTATTATGGACAGGTGTTTCCTTATTGACCACAGTGTGTATGGAAGAGCCACTTTTCCAAGGGATTTTAGAGGAGAGGGAATAAAAAAAATGTATCTTAAAGTATTCCGAGGAGGAGGGGGACAGTAAATATCTTCAGAACATGCATTTTAGAAAGGGGGGCATTCTCGGTTTTTACCCTTCGAAGACCCATGCAAAGCCCCTTAGTTACTAGTAAATATTATGAAGTAATATTGTTGGTTTTGCTTAGCTTTATTGCATCTGTCTGCGAATTTACATCTGTTATTACTCAGTGCCCACAGCATGGACAAATAGAAACTTTTTCACCATGGGCAGTAAGTCCCACATAATCCTCAAGAACATATCTGCCACATGTGATGCATGGCCGCATGTTTGAAAAAGCATCAATACTGCAAAAGAAGCAATACCAGCTCTCCTTTGTTGAGGAAGCCATACCACTGGTACCTACGATTTCGCCAACAGATATCCTGCTGGTGGGGGGGGGGGGGCTTCTTTTTATTTTTCTGCCAGGGTTTTTTGGAGGAAGGTTTTGGGGGGATTGTTCAAATAACATCTTTTTGAACAAAGATTTTACCTCTTTGATGACTTTTCAAGTTATTGCTTGGCAACGTTGAATTTTCTTCTTTCTTACAGTTGTAGTCGATGGAGACATAAGCTGTCCATATTGGGAACCGGGCGTAGTTTTACTAAATCTTGTACCAAATGAATAAGGAAAATTATTTTAAGCAAAATATGCAATAGCAATCGAAAATATGTTTTATTAGCTTTCTAAAATACTCCACTTTTCAACATTTAATGTAATTTTACCATAACTAATAAGAATTTAAGCTTACAAGTAATTAAAATCAGCACATCTCGAAATAACAAGTTTCTTCCTAAATGGCGAACAGAGAGCTTTTTTACACTTTCCAGACTTAATTGTCTTTTCAACTGTTTTTCTTCGCGAAAATGTTTAGCCAGTTCTCGATCAAAATTATTACCTTTAAAAATATTAGGGGTGTCCATATTGAGAGCCCTGTCATCCATATAGGGTACAAATACCTTATATGAAATATCGCTTTTTCTTATTTTCAAATAAATTTGTTCGTAATTTCTGGTATCATTCATTTATTTCAACATTTTAGCAATTATAGTGATTGTCCGTGAAACGGTTAATATCTATTAAGCTTTTAATGTGCTCGAGAAAAAAAGTATTTAAAAAATATATACGATTACAAGCATTTATAACAAATTTTGTATAATTGAAAGAATGAGATTACATTGCTCATTTTTATTTTTCGGAATTTACATTTTCGATTTCAGTAATTTACTATAGTTTTTATGCTTTGCACCTTTTGTAATCAGGGATATGCTTAGGAAAATTTTAGGGCCTTTAACCTTTTAACGCGCAGTGTTGCCGGGTCGGCAACACCTAAAGTTCCCTCTGTTTAGAGACACAAAAACTCCGTGAATATTTCAAAAACTACTCTAATGGCTATTTAAATCTTTCTTATGAGTTCTACATGGCAGCACCACAGAGATCAAACTCTACTGTTTTTAAATAATAGGTAAAATGTTTTACTGTAATACGCGCTTCACAGCAATGCTCTTCTCACTGCGCTTATCAATGCTTTACTTATGGGAGGTTACCACTTCGGCAACAGCTGTATAATTAAAATGGTTAGTGCAATCTTTACAAAACAATACCTGCGTACTCCTCTAGAACTAAATAGATTGCCTAATATTTTTTTTCTTTATATTCCAACTTTAAAGAGTAGTGCGCCGGAAAGAGTTAAAGGGCCCTTCACAAAATAATTTATCTTAAAACAGGATCCTTTACAAAACATTTTATCTCAAAACAGGACCCTTCATAAAATTATTTGTCTCTTAAACAGATCTTTCACAGAATTTTTTCACCTTAAATTTAATCATTTAATAATAAAATCTGGCTTGTAAATAAGCAGTTGAACTCATCGAAGAACATATTACTTAGCTTTTTATATATGAAAAATAGAACCTGAAAACACCGATAATTTAAAATTTACAAAATTCTGACTAGAATTTTCACAAATGTAAGAAAAAAATTCACAATTTCACAAAAACAAGACCCTCTGAGAAAAGTCAGGACAGAACCCTGGTAATCAAAGAATTCTGCACTGCAAATATAGTGAAACCTCCAAATAACGGACACTCCGAATAAGGGAACATCTATTTAAGGGGGGAAATTTCAGGCCCCATAGGTGTCCCTTATTTGCAGGTTTCACTTATCTCATTTTGATTTTAAGAATCACGAATATTAAATTACCTCGTTACATTCGAAATGCAAGTTACGTTCTTCATCATCCTTCATCCTGTCAGAAATTAAATTTATACGTGAGAAAATACATGAAGTATAGTTCACGTTCTCCAGGATGACACAGCAAGATGAAAAAAAAAAATAAATAAATAAATAAAAGCATAAAAAGATGTCACTTTTTGGCGTCTGCATGTCTGATTATCACATCCCCCACTCACAACAAACATAATACTAACTTACAATTCAGACTTGATGAACCGTGCTAAGATGTTTTCCTTCACAAAGAGTCTGAGAAACTGGGTTACTGATTCCCGATGAATTAAACGCAACGATTACAAAAGTTTTGGCAGAGTGTTTCTCTTATTAAAGTATAAAACTCGAAAAATCTTGCTTGAGATATACGTCTGAAAGCTGTATAAGTAGGTACAGTAAAGAAAAGGAATGAAAAAATAAATAAATAAACAAATGCAAAAACAATATTAGTGTTTTTTTTTTTTAAGTAGTAGTAGTAGTAGTAATAGTAGTTTCTGGTATAATTATTTGACTGACACAAAATAGGCGATTAAAATAATCAAATATCAATGTTAATAGTTAATTTTATTTGAAAACATCTTAGTACTTTCAAGCCTTAATCAGGCTCTTCCTCTGAGAATATTCTTGTTTATTTATACAAATGCACGATTTCGTTTTGAAAATGAAAGAGACAATAATTATTATAGCTGAAAGTAGAAGTAGTTTTTTGAATTAAATTTAATGAGAAAAGATATGTATTATTATTATTTGCAGTCCGTTTACTTTATTATTCCACTCTTTGTTTATTCGTCACTTTTCATTTTTAATTGCGTGGCTTGAAGATTGAATTCGTACTATTTGAGATGAAACGGTATGCAGAAACAGTTAATTGTAGTAACATAAGTCATTTTTTTCAAATTGTCAGGATTTATTTTTAGGATGTTAAACTAAAAACTCTGTATACTATGGATAGGGCGTCGTTACACACTTGATTGTTTTTGCATAGAATTTCTAAGGATTCTCTGATAATGGATACATAATAATTAAATGTTGGAAATATGATTTTTGTAAGATTAAAATCTATTGTGATATTCTGATTGTGATATAAACGAGAAAGAGCAGTGGATTGGCGACGAAATTTTACATCTGCTTTATATTATTTTATGATTCGTGAAGGATAGTAGGGATTTTAATTGATGAAGGAGGGTTTTTAACTGCGTTATACATGTTCTGACTAAACTTATAGGTGCAGATTAACGGGTAATCGGTGAATCTAAGAAACCGAGGCCTTTTAAAATAACAAAAGCAAAAAAGTGATTATTTCAGAAAAAAAACATTGGATGAACTAGCAGATTTTTAAGAATGTTTTGAGGAGATTTTTGTGTATGTAACCATCTTGACTCAAAAGATTTGCCAAATAGGCTGTTAAATTGTTAATTGCCAACGCGCCTTTACAACAGTCTACAAGTGTGCTTAAATATTCTGACGGGTAAATCTTTGCAAAATTATGTTCATAAGAATGTATTTAAAAAAATATATATTTTTTTTACGATAAAACTTAGCTTTTTTGTTGAAATTATTTTCCTGTTTGTATCTAATTTTTAGTCTTTTTCCGGCTTGGCCGCGATTTTTGCTATCCACTGTGCCTTTGCCACCCAATTCTGCGGATAATCGGACTGTACTGCATTTGTGTTCCCTAAAATCAAAATGGTGTATTTGCAGTGAACAATTCTTTGTTATTATTTTTGACACAATTAAACTGATTTGTAAACTTCTTATTCGAATTGAATATTTCCAACTGAGCGAAATAATTATTATCAATAAGATTACCTGAGCAAAATAGGCTCGCCGGTTGACAACCCATGGTAGATTATTAAACGATAGGCCAAGTATGCCAAATACGCTCAATGTATGCCAAATATGCTCAATGTATGCCAAATATGGTCAATGTATGTCAAGAATCTGGGTTCGATTCCCGGCTTCGATCGTTTCTTCACTCAGTTGGAAATATTTAATTCTTACAGTTCTTTAGTTAAGAAGTGTACACAACATAAAATTTACAGTAAATTACCAAAATCGAAAAGATAAATTATGAAAGATAAAATTAAGGGATGTAATCTCATTCTTTCCTTTTTATAAAAATTCTTATAATTGTTTGCCATCATTTGAAGTAATAGTACCGGAAAATCAAAATATAGAGAGAGGCAAGATTTTAGAGCAAATGTGTGAAACAAATGTTACTAAAAGTGCATAGTCATGAAAGTGATGTCATAAAAGTGCATTTCTTTAAATGTAGAATAAAAACATAAAATAAGCACACTACGAATTTTTGTCAGAATCCCAAGTGTAGTACTCTCTTTAATACACATTAAAACATTTTACAAAGCAATATCGAAATTGATCAATTGAAAATTTTAAAGATTCAAAACACTTCTTTTAATTTTTTTTCATTATTTTAACCAGTTTAAGGTAAATATTAACATTAAAAAAAAAAAAAAAAAAAAAAAAAAAAACATACACTTAAAAATTGACATTCGCAGGGGGTCAAGAAATAAGAAAAACATTCTGCGGAAACCAGTAACCCAGTTTCTCAGGCACTTTGCGAAGGGAAACATCTTAACACGGTTCATCAAGTATGAATTGTAAGTTAGTTTTATGTTTGTTGTGGGTGAGGGGTGTGGTAAGCAGACGTTCAGACGCCGAAAATGACATTCATTTTTATTTTTTTCAATCTTGCAGTCTCAGCTTGGAGAAGTGTCCTTTATGTATTTTCTCACGTATAAATTTAATTTGTGACAGGATGAAGGATGATCAGAGATGTAACTTTCATTTTGAATCCAATGAGACAATTTCATATTCGTGTTTCTTAAAATCTAAATATGTGTTTAGGATACTGTAACAATTCCTTTGATACAAGGAGCAAGAAAACGTAAAAACAATAAGAAATATAAAAAGAATATTGCCCAGTTAAACTGATGGCATTGAGCTCACAGGCTACGAATACTAAATGTACATTACAGCCTTATATTTTCAAGGGTTAATTCCGTTCGAAAAAAAATTAAGGGGAAACAGCTCTCCCCTTTCCCCCTTTTTATACTTAATCATTGAACCTCCTAAACTATCAAGGACATGCTTTATCATAAAAAAAATCTATATCCAAAATTCAGAGCAAATCGGATAAGTCTTAAAAAAAACCCATTTAGCATTTATATAATTTAAGAGGAGTTATCCCCCTCTATCATACTTAACCATTAAACTATTAAAACTATTCAGAGATTTGAACGAAATCTGACAATTCTGCTTGAAAAACCCATTTATATAAATTAAGGGGAGGGGCATTAGAGCCCCCGTTCCACCTATTTATACTTATTCAATGAACACCTAATAGCAGTCACGGAATCGCCTCATCAGAATGATCCTATATCTAAATTTTGAACAAAAACTGTTAATTCTGCATGAAAAACCCATTTATATCAATTAAGGGGAGGGGCATGAGCCCCCTGTTCCCCTTCTTATACATATCGAATGAACTCCAAAAACTAATCAGGGAAGCGCCTTATCAGAATATACCTAGATACAAAATTTCAAGTGGATGGGATATTTTTATCATGAGTTATCGCGTTACGCACGAACGAACATACATACAGAACGGGCGGGCACTTAAGCTCACAGGCTATGCTAGCCTGTGAGCTAAAAAACTATGCGTCAGAATAGATAATGAAATAATCTTTCAAAGTACTTTGCAAAACAGCATCGTTTAATAAATATAAAAGAAGATAGATACTCAAGTACACAACATTCAAACGGGTGAGGAGTCCTATTCAAGGCTCTACTGTGGTCATTTACGTTCCGAATTCCCTTCCGTAATCTTAAGTCTATGGGTGTTTGATGCTTTCTTATATTCAAAATATCATCTCAGGAAATTAATATTTCTATCTTCCTCTTTCCGTCTTTCCTTCTTAAAAGATGCCATTTTTTTTCGTTAGCTATCTAAATAATTCTAAAATCTATGCTTAATTTTATATTTTATGTTTTAAAAACTGACGAACCAAGAAAAAAATTTTAACATTTCATGTAAAATTAAGCGTGGGTTTTAGAAATATTTTAAAAACTAAGAAAAAAATTGACATATTTTAAGAAGAGAACACCGAAAGAAGAAGTTGAAAATATTTATTTTCTAATACAAGAATTCATCACCCGCCCAAAAAGTTTACGTTATGGAGGGAAAATCAGAACCAGAGTGACCAGCAGCTTATGTTTACTAACCCCACCAGCGAAGGACATTAAGGTCCATGCACATAGCACTAACTTCTTGCGGTCAGATGTCGCCATTTTTAGCACTTTCCAACAAAGTTGAAAAGTGCTTATGCATTCGGTTTGTCTGGCCGTCTGTCCGTCTGGCCGGATGGCCGTCTGTCCGTCTGTCCGTCTGTCCGTCTGTCCGCGCTCTAACTCCCGTAATTATACTCGGATTGCTATGAAATTTTTATACGTTATTGAGCTTTACCCTAGCACGAACCCTATTGAAAATGAAGTATCTACCATGATTAGTTTATCTACAGGGCGAATCAAAAGTTTCCCATTACATTACGACCTATGGGGGAAAATCGTTAATATACTCGGATTGCCATGAAATTTTAGGACCTTATTGACGTTTACCCTAGCACAAGTCCTATTGAAAATGAAGTTTCTACCATGATTAGTTTATCTACAGGGCGAATCAAAAGTTTCCCATTACATTACGATCCTATGGGGAAAAATCGTTAATATACTCCAATTGCCATGGAATTTTAGGACGTTATTGAGGTTTACCCTAGCACGAACTCTATTGAAAATGAAGTTTCTATTATGATTAGTTTATCTAGAGGGCGAATCAAAAGTTTCCCATTACATTACGGCCTATGGGGAAAAATCGTTAATATACTCGGATTGCCGTGAAATTTTAGGACGTTATTGACGTTTACACTGGCACAAGTCCTATCGAAAATGAAGTTTCTACCATGATTAGTTTGTCTACAGGGCGAATCAAAAGTTTCCTATTACATTACGGCCTATGGGGAAAAATCGTTTCAAAGGAATTTTAAAGATGCTATACCCTGTCAAACATTAAAATATGCATTCTATAAAATATAAGGTGAAAATGTGGCTATTATTCATTTACAGGGCCACACAAAAGAATTCCATTAGATAGTGGTAAAAGGAGGAATTGTGTGTGACATATTTTAAATATATTAAGCTTTTTCCTGTATAATAAAATTGATATATGTCACTGAAGCTTAATATAAATTATACGCTACTGTCTTGCATAATATGAAGTACATAGCATTTACAGGGCCATACAAAAGATTTCAAATAGTATATTTTTTCCGAAGTACCGTATATGTGTCCGATGATGGCTGATGGAGGGATGAAATGCATTTTAATTATGATATTCGCGTTTATATTTCGCTAAATATATGCACATTATATGGTGTGTATAAATGTTATAGTTGATATACAGGACTACCCAAAAGAGCTCACCAACGTTACTGAATATGAGCGTAAATTTTTTAAACGTGGTTCTTAAATAAGCTATGCATTTTTACGCTGAGCTGCATTCAATTTACTGAGAAATGTTTGCAGAATATAGATAAAGGGATATACAGGGCCATGCAAAGAATTCGGTACATGGACGCCTATGAATGATGATTTATGAGAATGTGATTTCAGTTGTTTTAAAAGTGTTTTAGTTTACAATAAACTTTAGCCTAATGCTGACGTGTAATAAAGATACAATGTAAACTACAGGGCTGAACAAAAGTATCCAAGTATGTTTCCATCTAATAGTATGAATTGCTGAAAAAGAAATTTAAGGCTACTGGGTATTTTCTTGCTAAGCTAAATTTTCCCATTATATGAACTGACATATGAAATACAGGGCTGTTCTAATGTACTGGAATACATATTTGGGTATATTTGGCTATACACTATTATTTCCCTAAATAACAAAGTTTTGTTAAAGATTTCATTAAGTGTTGGAAAGTGCTTCATAATCTATGCTTAACGCATGATTTTTCTTACTTGTTGATCTTTCGTGTCGGCACTTTGATGTATAAAGTGCTTTTTCAGTGAACTTTTTTGAACTTCAAGAGAGAAATCTAACTCGAAATCAGTTGACAGCTTTACGACTGAAGATTGGGTAGATAAAAGTTCCCCTTCCTTTGTCAATTTGGTAGGGTCAGTCCCTCAAAAATCATTTAAAGAGGTTTTACCTTTGTTCCCTTCTTAAACAAAGATTGATTGATTGCTCTTTTAGTGTAATAAAAACTAGTGCTGTTCGCTCGCAGCCTTAGACATCTCTTCCCTTTCAAACGGGAAAATTTTTACAAAGATTATTTTACAGATTATTTACTGTTATTTCCTTCATAGGAGAATAAGTTTATAGTCTGCGGAAATTGTAATGAAATATTTACATATTAATGAAGCTATCGAAATATTTAGTCAACTGACAGCAAAAAGCTTTGAAATATATATTGATTATGCTAAATTAGTTTAACACAATCTATATGGAAAATACATTCAAAAACTAGATTTCTGCCTCTATTGCTCATAGCTGGAAAAGCAATTGAATTATTTTTTGCAGCCCTAAATATAATCTATTAGATTTAGTTATATTCTATATAGTATGTTAAAATTTAGTTTAGTTTATATTCTATACAGTTATGTTAAAATTTAGTTTAGTTATAAAACACATAACACAACTGAAAACTCGCCTTCAGCAATTTTTGTAGATAGATGTATACTCAAAATCTTTTGTGCAGCTCTGATCTACAAATGTTCTTATCTACAGATTTTTATACACAACACACATAAAACGAAAATTTAATCCAAATAAAATCAAAAATTAGTAAAATTATACGTATTAGACAGCAATTATGAATGTTTGATAAGAAATTAGGTTTTTTTTATTTTTATTTTTTTGTAAATTTTTGCTATATATATAATTTTTTTTGTTTCAATATTGTTTTAGAGAAACCTATCAGCGCAGAGGGTGAAGGCTGCTAGCATTATATAAAGGTAAAGAAGATAGTCATATATACTTGCATAATCAATATATATACTTATTTCAAAGATGGCCTCGCAAATAGGGTTGAAATATTTAATCTTCTAGCATGATACAATCAAATCTATGTTATAAAGGCCTGCGTAACGCATACGTCATTTTGCGAATGGCAACACTTTCCGGTGAAATTTCGCTTTTGCAATTTTCGCTACTGCAAATTTTTAAAGATATAGACATTGCACATTTTTAATCTTTACACCGTCGAATGGGAAAAAAAATTTACTTTTAGATGCAATTTGTTTAAAAATGCATCTTTATTTATTTTTGATAGATTAATTTTTTTGTAGTTTTAATACCGTTTTTCTAAGCGTGGCAATAGAAGTACTCCATGTCTATCAAAAGCAAATAAAAGGGAAAAAATCCAAAAAAAGCTGATTATACTTTATCTTTATGTTGCCATTTTCTCATTAACAGTGAAAAAATTAAATTAAAGTACATGCTGTGTAAAGAGTCTGTTACAAAACCCTATGAATTTTGGCTTTATTTACAAAATTTCATGTATACTTAAAAGAGTTTAAATAGTTTAGTTTCTGTTTCAATTAATAGCATCGAAACTTCAAGTTTTGAATTAAAATGATCAATTAAAAATACTATTTTAAAAAAAGATGAATACAGATATGAAAGGTGTATATTTAAAATTTTGATACGGTGAAAATGGTGTCGGGTTTAGATTTCACGGGAAAAAAAATCTATGATTGAGTCAAAGTGGAATAAATTCTGCTTTCTTTCATTTTAGAATACTAGCATAAGAACTTTAATTGATAACTTTATCATAATATAGATCTTTATTATTATTATTTTTCACTGCTTACACGTACGATTAAAGTTTAATTTTAACAATATCTACAACTGAGTTTTATAGAAATAGTAATTTGTTAAATTTATGTTAAATATCATTTTTTAAGAGTTAGACTTATATTCGACGGGTTCTGCCTTGTTATAATAAAGTTCAGACTTCATCCTCCAATAACTGATCCTAATCTTAAAGTTTTGAAAATCAGTAAAATTTAGTAGTGAACCTCAAATAAAATAATCAAATCAAATTTTTGGAAAAAATTACGAATAGATTCACTTTCTTCTAGAGATACAAGTATATTGTATTTCTATTTATGTTGTATTCTGTTTAGAGAAACGAACGAAATCGTCCTATTTTTTTCAAAGGAAATGACAATTTCATATTTCAGGAAATTCCTACAATAAAACGATGAATTCCAACGAGAAAATCTATTATGAAATAGATTGGGCTTTCGCATTGCCAAAAACAAGATATATCTTATTATAGTTCGACTGGAAAACTATTTAATTTTGGAATGTGAAGGGAGAAAAATAGAGCAACCCCACTAGTAGTGTATGCCCTTTCCGTAATTGATCAATTTTTTGAATTTTTGTGTTATTTCAATAGGAAATGAGTTTTGTACATATCAATAGACATAATATTTTTGCCTGAATGTTAGTGCATCTATTATTAAATTGTTGCCATCTGTTTGCTCTAAAAGAATGCATTTTGTGAAATTTCTTTATTAGAATGTATAAACATTCAGTTTTTCATTAGATGGAAATAATTACATGTCTGTCCATTAAGTAATAAGACTGATTCCATAAAATTAGTTTATTTGAAGATAATTTTATAAACACTTATAATTCTTTAAAATAGCTTCCTTCTTCAGCTTTTTTAACAACTCTGGGAACCATTTATGCCCCCTAGAAGTCTTCAACTGAAATGCTATTCAAAACAACCGTTAGGTTTTTCTGCATGTTCTTCAGGCTGTCAAAACCTTTTAAGCTGGATTTTAATTGAGGCAATAGAAAAAGATCAGGCGATGACAGATTGAGGCTGTACGGTGGTTGGAGATTTCAGACGCTGTGTTTTGCCAGGAACTGGGTCAATTTGAAGAAGCAGTTTGTCGCAAATTTTCCGTATTTGAAGTTCTACTGTGACAAATTGATGCACCATCGATTTTCTAAGTCCCAACATCTCCACAATAATCTCATCTAAGGATCAAAAATCTTACATTTTAGTCACATTGTCTGAAGTTCGAGAGCTTGATAAACTTCGCCGTCGATGTCCTCTCTAAAAGTCTAAAGTCTTTGTGCCACTTAAGCATTTGAAACTTGGACAAAGAATCCTTCTCGTAAGCTTTTTGTAACATGGAAAGCCTCTCAGTAGCCAATTTGCTCAGTTTTACAAAAAAAAAAAAAAAAAAAAAAAAAAAAAAGTTTATGGCGTATTTTTGCGCGATAGTTTGCCTCATTCTAAAAACTTAACGCCACTTTCAAACACATGTCTGTTTTATGAGCGATCCGTGTGTTGAAAAGCTTAAAGCCAACTGACTTCTACTAGAATCTGTAACTGACAGACTGCACTACACGTATCGCTTACGAACTCCGTCCCTTATGACCTTCTATTTAGCGCAAAAAATTCAGTCTCATTACTTAATAGACAGACCATGTACGGTAAGTTAAAATATCTACTTTCATCTTTCTTATTCCAACTAATATTTTTTATAAGAATTATTGTTAATCATAGCCTGAGGATGGTGTTTTAAAGATTAATGTTTGAGATTTTTGATTAACTTCTTTCACCTGATTAACAGTCATGAAAATGGCAATATATTTATTTACAATTTTGTTGCTATTTGATTTTAGTGGATTTCATGTTTGTTTATCACAAGACATTCATTAAGGGTTGTAGCAAGCATGTTAGTTTACTTCTAAAACTTAAAAGGAAGGAAATATAATAAAAATACCGTAGCACTGACGATAATTCATCAACTATTGACAGAATCATCCTATAAAATATTTCTACATCAATCTTTAAAGATAACTTAAATATGATTTACTTTGAAAACAGCAATATTTGTGAAACTGAGCAGGGAAAAAAGGGCAAAACAAAATTATTGAAATGAGATTTTTTTTTTTTTAACTCGCTTGTGTTTGAAGCGAATAGTAATTGCTGGATGTTGGTAATAATAATTGATGGGAGTACTGTTCGGTAATAAATAAAGAATAATACAGTTCCTAATGTTATAAATGTTGAGTATTCGAAATGAAAAGGAACAAAAGAAGTTTTCCAGTAAATGAAACTGATGATATGTAATTCAATCAGCAATATAAGCAAAATATAGATTTATACACTGAGAAGAATGACGCTTTCAAATCTGAGCAAATCGAGGTTTTTATTTCGTTATAAATCTTTTTGTTTCAAATATGAAGACCCAATGCTTTTAATTCTGAAGTACACGAAATACTCAGTTGTAAGCAAAATTACTTTTAATTCGTTAAACGTAGTAAATTTTACCACAGTAGTTAACTTAATATTTTATTTGTAATGTTTTCGAACGAAATACTCCTTTCAGTAATATTTTATAGCATGAAATGTGACGAAATAAATTTTTATCGCTGAAGAACACTTAAAAGAAGTCGTAATATACATTGCTGGCCATTAAAATTGAAACATCAGGAATGAATGATCTTATAAGCGTAAAAATCACCTTAAAAATGTACATTATTATAAATTTAAAAGTTTTCTGAGAATTTTAAATAGCCGTCATTTTGAGACAAGATGGCGGATGAAATTGACCTACGAACTCGCTCAAGCCATTGGTTTCTTCTATGTACACACTAAGTTATATCTACATAGGTTCATAAATATGTATATTATCACGTGACAAACATCAGATCATTTTAAAATGTCAGCCATGCGTCTTTTTAAATTTCTAATTTTTTGTATCTCATTTTAAATTTAAAACTTAAAAAAATTCAAATGGCCTCCATTTTGAAACTAGGTGTGGCGGATGAAGTTGACCTACGAACTCAATCATGACATCCGTATGTACTTTGTACGTACCAAGTTACAACCAAATCGGCTCATTAATACGCATGTTAGAACATGACAAAAATCAGATCATTTCAAACTGTCAGCCACAATAAAAATTCAAAGTGCTATAACTCGGCAATTTTTTTAAGATATAGACAAAACAAAATATGTTGCGGAGTCTTTGTATCAAGCAAAAACATATAAAGAAAAATATTTTTCAACTTCTAATTTTTGTGTACCTAATTTTAAATTTTAAATTAAAAAAAATTAAATGACCGCTATTTTTAAACAAAATGGCGGATGTAACTGGCCAACGAACTCGGTGCAAACATCGGTATATACTATGTATACACCAAGTTACATCCAAATCGGTTCATAAACACGCACATTATCACATGACAAATATCAGACCGTTTGAAAATGTCAGCCACTCTAAAAATTCAAAGTGCTATAACTCAGCCATTTTTAAGTTAAAGACAAAACAAAAAATGCTTTAATTTTTGTATCGAGGTCAAACACGCAGAAGAAACATATATTTTTCAGTTTCTAAATATTTTGCACTTAATTTTTTATTTAATTTTTTTTTTAAGTTTAAATGGCCGCCACTTTGAAAGAACATGGAGGATGATGCTGGCTAACAAACTCGGTCGAGACATTAGTATGTACTATGTACACATCAAATTTCATTCATATCGGTTCAAAAATATGATAGTTACAGCATGATAAAGATCATATATATACATATATGTAAGAAAATACAAAAAATCAGACCTATTTATTACTTTTTTAATAAATCGCCCCTCAATGTGGATACGGGCCCCATGACTAATAATCACGGGTTTTACAGGGCAACAAGAAACCTAAGTTTATCGTATTAATTTAAGTAAAACACATGGCCTTTTTAACTGGTAACCCCCCTCGGGAGATGAGAAATTTCTATACATCTACGCACTTGGTCTCCAGAACTCATGATGTAAAGACTTGCGAAAAGACTTTGCTATGTTTTAAATAAATCGTAATTAAAACTCATCCCCTTGAAGTCTGTCGTTTCATGAAAATGCGACAGTTCTTCATAGTCGGCAGTATGATACCTAGTGCGGGAAAATAATCTACTAAATATGGACATTATTAAAAATACCGGACCCACAAAGGATAGCAAAGAGAGCGGTCATTCTGACACGAAACATCGAAAGAGGCCCTGAAAAGGGGTTAACGTCTCGTCATGAGTTATCCAGCAAGCGTATTCCATGTTGGGATACTGAGATATTTTTCTACCATTCGTCGAGCCTTGCCGGATTTCAGAGATGGGCAGTATCGAAAATACATGTATTTGAAATACATTTTCAAAATACATTTGTATTTTGTATTTTGTATTTTATCCCTACGAAACGAAAGTATTTTAGTAATGTATTTTGAAACACCTTTTCCAAGTATTTTGTATTTTGAAAATACATTTCATACTCAAAATACATTTCTGTAGAGTTAAAATTCCCTTCGTTTAAATCACCGCAGATGTAAGATTTACAAAAGCAAAACAGGTGCCTCTCTATTTTGTTTTGTCTGATAGGATTCGTTTCTAGAAGTTAATGTAAACATATTTTTTCAACTATTGCTATGATAAGGATTAGAATGAATGCTTCTGTTTTACTTAAGCATTTTTGCTGAACTATACATGTACAATTCTAACGTTCTAGTTTTTATAATTATAACGTTGCTGTGGGAACGACAAAAACTATATTGTGTCATAAACAGGAAGAATCATTCAGAGTTTTGCTGTGTATAGTACTTTTTAAGAACCATAGAAAAAAAAGATAATGTAGTAGCAGAAAGAAATGTAATGTATGTTTAAATCTCGTGAAAGAATGATTGATATTGCCCCAGCTGCGGATAACAATATATCAATGAAATGCGATAGTGCACGTTGCGCTATATTAAGATTTCTTTAAAAAAAATAATTTCCGTTCATAATAACGGCAAAGTTAAAGCAGCATGCCAAATTTGTACAACAAAGTCTACCGTTATAAGTGGAACCTTCGACGCAACAACGAATTTTAAAACACATTTAAAGGTAAAATTTTTTTGTTTTATACCGTTATACCTTGATTGCAACATTTTATCTAGTTTCTTTGTATCCTTTTATCAAAGTTCGGGCATATTTGAACTCACCCCTGATATTCATTTAATTGGGAGATAATTTTATTATATAAGTAGTTCTATTTATTCATATAGAGATCAGATTTTTAATAATTGTATTTACGATTGAGTATGTTAAATACCGGAGTTTTGGGTATAGACCTGTCGTTAATGGAGATTCATGTTTATGTAGCGTGAATTCGCCCTTTTTTTTTTTTTTTTACCCATTTTATGTTTTATTTTATAGTGCTTTTTTAGTGAAGATATAAAATATAAAATGGCGTCAGACCGAAACGAAAGTTGCTGTCAAAAATCGAAGTTTTATTCCTCTTTGAATTTATATGTACTACAACCTCGAAACGAAAATTTCAAACGAAAATTTCTCAGATGAAAATTTTACTATTGATAAAAATATTAATTAAGTAAATTACAAAATTATTTCTCTACAGCATATTTATTATATATTTATGATTTTGATATATATTTATGGTTTTAAATGTGCGGATATGTGTAGGGGCATCTGAAGAGAAAACCGCGTCCGCGGCAAAGACTCGATTTCGCGCCACACCGCGCCAATTTTTTCTTGTGACAAGCTAAAAATGACATTGGTAGTATAAATCTGACGCCCTCTAAATTTCCGCATCCAGAGCGACCACCCCCTTCGCCCTCCCTTTCGCACGGCTCTGGGTATGTTTTCTTTTTTTTTTTTTTTTTTTTTTAGAATAAAAAAATATAAAAAAAATAATAAAATATTATTTTGTACCGATTTATAAGCTTAGAAATGTATGCATTATTAATTGTGCAATTATTTATGTTTCACGTGTATTCTGAGATTATTTATATATCAAGCGAGATTGATGTTCATTGCACAGAGTTCCAAAATGTTTAACATTTGGTTTGCAAATTAATCAAAAACAAACATCAATTAAAGAATCTTTAAGAGAATAGTAGTATATTCATGCTTAAAGAAAAGAAATAGCAATTTTTAATTTGCGATCATTATAACAAATATAGTATGCATGAGTTTTAAATGCAGTTTTACAATATGAATCATTGAAAAAACGTTATGAGTATTTAAAGTAATTTTAATGCTATGACCAATTCAGGATTGTAGGGTCTTTAACTTCTTGAGGGGCAGTAAAATATATTTTATCCATTGTTGAAATCAGGGGGTGGCCCGGGGGGGACATCATCCCGGAGTAATGAAATCCCCCCCCGGAAAAATTTAAATTTTGCGTTTTCAATAGTCAAAAAGTACAATCCCCCCGGAACTCTATAATGTCCCCCTCCGGAGCCACTGAATTCCCTCCCAGAGAAAAGTGTCTGAATTCAACACTGATTGTATCCCACTGAATTTTAATCAAGATTCGCACTATAAACCTTTAACTAAATTTTATATATATTGGTTCAAAAACGTTTCAAAATTGCTTTTTTTTAATTTTTAAACCAAAAATTTTCGATTATTCCGCTGTGAATTTAACATTACAGAGGCACAATTGCTTGTCCCTCAAAGTGTTGAAACAGACCATGAAGAAGAGCGATGCACAAATGGAATACACTAATTATCTATTAAACACTAAAAACCACCACTTAAAAAACAACAAAAAATTATTTGGTGCCTTGATATTCTGAACATCGTATTGTTATATGTTATGATATTTCCAGGATTTAAATGAAAATGTTTAACATGTTGTTTATTTAATATTTCTTATAAAATTTTATCTTATTTATTATTTAAGGGAAATATACTTATATCTACGTCGTAGTGATCGAAGCTCTATCGAATTATATATACTTTTTAAAAAACTTCCAACGAAAGAGATTAAACAATTCTTTTATATATGTGTGTTTATGTATACGTGTAAGAATAACTACTGAACTGACACTTCGATTTTCAATCTCTCGCTCTTTTTACTTCCCTCTATCTTTTCATTAAGAAAGTATTGGATTCGCGAAAAAATCTACTTCAGGTTTTTGATAGATTTATATGTTTTAGAAGATCCTGAATATCATTTGATTGTTTTTAGAAAGTGTCCATCTTGTGAGTTTGATTGTAAGTGATTAAAATTTTGTGGGCGCTCTATGCAGCGAGGTGCCAAAAAAAAAAAAAAAAAAAAAAAAAAAAGGGGGGGGGAGGGGCGAAGGAAATTTAAGGGGCGCCAAATCTATACAACCAACGTCATTTTTTAGCCTGTCACAAGAAAAAGTTGGGAGGGAGGCGCCAAATTGAAACGTTGTCCCGGGCACAGTTTTTTTCGCACGCCCCTGGCTCTAAAAATCTAAAAAGAAAAAAATCCTTTAACAGATTTCCTTTCAGCTGATACACAATTTTTTCTAAATTTATTATATTCTTTTTGCTCGTTATTAAATCCATTTTGCATGAATTAACACATTTGCCATTTAAGGCTGTTCTCATCTACTCTGCTTAACAAGTGCAAAACATTTTGACACATTTACAAACTCATTTTTTAACGAAAAGATATACATTGAAAGACCCGACTATGGAAGCGATTTGGAATCGAACTGTGTTTTCGATTTTTTGATCAATGAATTACTTATTGATACATAAGCGATTTTTTTCATGTGACAAACACGTTTCTTGTTCCTATTTGAGTAGTTAATCTTCTTACGCGCACAACTGCAGATCAAAACGCCCACTTCGACACTATTTTCTGAAACACTTGTGTTTCAGAAACACTTCGTGAAACACTTGTGTTTGTAAAGACACGGGAATATGAGCGCGATTCCATTACTTTTGAATAACAACACTTGCTACTTTTATCCATTTCGAGCAAAAAATAAATCAAAACTTATTTCATAAAGTTAACCATTCGGATTTAAGAACAGCCTTACGACAGGCTTCCTTGAGAGATTCATTTTCAGAGTTGCTTTCATTGTGCTTTAATTTTATTGTCCAGAAATATAGTTACCATTCTTTAAAAATGATAAAATTAAAACTTTTAACTGTAAAATTATAGCAATTTAAAAATACATACATTATTTGGAAAAAAACTGTTGGGTCGCGCCAGATTGTACTGATTTTTGAATAGATCAGACCGGGACGTGATAACCAACTTACGGGCTGAATTCGGAAAAATACTACAATTTTTGACTAATTCAGACCTCTAGGAAGGATGAAGTCCAGTCTCGGTCCGGTCTGGACAGAATAAATCAGGCCCGGCCCGAATTTGAGAAGAAAAAAAGTAAAGCCCGGGACCCGAAAGAGTGGTGAACAGGTCCATTTGAGACCATCCTTCAGGAAAATATAAACCGGATATCTGGCCCGGATCAGCCTGGAATGACTGTAGAGCAAGTCCGGGCCGGCCCGGCCAAAGTGTTGAGGATTTTAAAAAAGTCCGAAACCGGACTGCTGACCGTGCCGGACACGGTCTGTGAAAACCCCCAATGTTATACACAATTTTTTAAAAATTTCAAATGTATTTTGTATTTTAAATGTATTTTCAAAATACATGTATTTTGTATTTTGAATTTTTTTGAATAGGAAAGTATTTTGTATTTTGTATTTTAGGTCCTAAAACTAATGTATTTTGTATTTTGTATCGAAAATGATTTTTTGATGTATTTTGCCCAACTCTGCCGGATTTGAAACACGGGATTCGTGAATTTTCATCCAAAAAGTGGGTTGTATCGTGGAATACTAGGATGCTATTTTTCTGCCATTCTTCACACATTACCAGAGCGATTTTTCTGCCTGAACGGGGCATGCAGTTGTGTGTTGATGGTTCATCCTCCGTAGTGCTATAAATCATTTCAGTCAAAGCGCTCCGATGACCGGGTGAAACTGATACTCAAGATGTTTGTGTTCATCTGGTTTCATCGAAGTGTGGTGCCGTATGTGTTTATTCTTCTATGGTGATAATGAGAGCAATGTTATCAGCAAAAATGTCGGGTACTTTGTGTTTTATTTCCAATAAAGTGTTTGAATGCAGTCATCGAGTCATCATGAAACGCGTAAATCTTTTCGATTTCAACAGTTCTGTTCGCTTTCTAGTGATTCATCAATAATCTTCAAATAGTGTTCCTGTAATCGCTTCGTTATTTATTGAAAGAAAAACTCGTGTTGCGTGAATTTATTCGACATCTATTACATGAGTATACTCAAGGGGTGGTACAGTGATTTATGATTAAAGGAATGTTTAATTTATAATATGTGAGCTCACAAGTGTACACTATATTATTTATTTATTTATTTATTTGTTTATATTAGTGCGCATGTTTTTCCCCTAATTCCTTGATTATAAAACTAATTGATTAAGGTAAGTAATATATCTCTAGTGTTATTGTTTTTATTACTTCTACAAACCATGGTTTTAAGGTGTAATTATATTTTAAATTGAAAGAAAAAATGGATATCCATATTTACGTCTAATTCTTTTATATAATTAATTCTTTTTATTTATTTCATTTCACAATTCTATGCAGATGCTTGTATTATGTTGATATTATTATTATTATTATTTTTAAGGTCATTTAGAATTTGTTTATATTTAGATTTTAGGAAGTTGTCATAAAATTAATTTAAAATGGAAGCTATTAAAAAACAAAAAACTGTTCTTAAGGGAAAAATCACTCGCATAAAAAATATTATAAATCCCAAAATTGATAATGAAACTGTAACTCTTGAAGAGTTAGATTTATATGGTAAACAGGTTCAGGATATTGAAACCGAATTAAATAAACTCCATGAAAATGCCATTCTTCAGAGCGATGCATCGGAAACTGATCCTATAATTGATGAATATAATGAGATTGCACTTAAATTAGACAATTTAAACATAGCAATAAACACATCACGTAATAAGTTAACTAAAAATTTAAACATTCACGAGGGTGGTTCAGAAAGTCTAAATAAAACTACAGGTAATGTTTGTGTAAAAACTGTTAATCTTCCAAAATTTGAATTAAAACCTTTTCACGGAGAAGCTGATCAATGGCTTTCTTTTAAAGAGATTTTTCTTACAACTATAGATCAAAATTTGGAGTTGGGGGGGCGTCTCAAAATTGCAATATCTACTGGCTAGTGTAAAAGGTCCTGCTCATAAATTAATTTCTGGATTTCCTCTCTCGGAAGTCAATTATAAAAATGCATGGGACATTCTCTGCTCTCGCTATGATAAAACTAGGGATTTAGCCATAGCACAAATAAGTAAGTTATACAATTTAAAAAACATGAAAAATTGCCCCTCTTCCTCTAAAGCTATTTTTGACATAATAGATACTTGTAATGAGTCACTTCGAATTCTAGAGTCTTTGAATTTGACTCAAAATGCTTTGGTGGATAACATGATAATTTACACTATAATTCAAAAACTAAGTGATAATCTAAAAGAACGATGGGAGCTCTCTCTTACTCATAATGATATGCCTAGTCTCACGGAATTTTTAAAATTTTTAGAGACTCATGCCAAAAGTATGCTGGCGTTGGAGAATCCAACTAAAATAGAGGTAAGAAATGTAAATTATTCCCGAAATTCTTCCGATAGATATAAATTCCCCAAAAGTCAAGAAAATACTAAATGCGGGGTTTGCCTCGAGTCGCATGCCACCCATGCCTGCAGAAAATTAACGAATATGCCCATAGATAACCGTTGGAGAACTGTCCAACTAAACAAATTATGTATCAATTGTTTGCGTGGTGGCCACTTTTCAAATAAATGTCCCTCCAAGATGAACTGTAAAAATTGCCATCGAAGACATCATACTTTACTCCATAAATATGATGTTCAGGGCAATGCAGGGACAACAATGAATCCTGATTTGGCAACCCATAGTAATCAGTTTCAATCACAAAATGTCCATGAGTATTCCCCTGATCAAGGAATACCCCATAATGCTTTATGACGGTTTATAATCCCGGGGTACCTCAGATACGGGAATTACGATAATCATACGTATCCAAAAACTTGTCATGAGGTTCAAATACCATTTTTATTGGATAGCGGAAGTACCCTTTCCCTTATTCCAGAAAACTTAGTTGCAGCTTTGGATATGACGTCTATTCAAAGCTGTCATCCTCTTAATGTTAATCAAACCCAAGGACAAGTTCAGATTTCTGAAAAACTTCACGTACCCCTCAAAATAGGAAATATCAGGCAAAATAGCACCTTATACCTAGTTAGGTCATTCTTGCCATATGCGATACTGGGAACTCCAGAATTACAAAAATTCCATATATCGATGGACTTTTACTCGAATGTTCTGACTCAGGATGGAGTCATTCTTAAGTATGATCAAAACATTTCCAATAAAATTTCTCAGGGAAACTCATTCAATCATACATTAACTTTAACGAGTGATATGAATTGCAAGAAGCCGTTTCGTTCTCCTTCCAAATCAAATCAAGAAATTTTGTCGCAACAAGGACAATGTTATCTTGATACTCAAATTCTCTCGGATTATGATGACAAAAGTTTTAGTCATTGTACTACTCAAGAGAAATCACAGTTGGAAGGGCTTCTAAGCGACTTCAAGGATATTTTTGCGCGCAATAGATATGACGTAGGTAGAGTCAGATGGGAACCTCAGCGGGTAACTCTCACCTCGGAACTTCCTATCTCGCTTCGACCTTACCGTGCATCTCCTAGGGACAATGAAGAAATTCAAAAACAAATACAAGAATTACTGGAAGCTAAACTTATTAAAGAGTCCTGCAGTCCTTATTCCTCTCCCGTCACTCTGGCATATAAAAAAGGAGAAGGTAAAACGCGTCTCTGTATTGATTACAGAAAAATCAATGTCATTTGTAAGACTGACTCGGAACCATTGCCCCGTATAGATTGGCTTTTGGACAGACTTGTCAATGCCAAATATTTTTCCACGCTAGATTTAGCCTCTGGCTACTGGCATATCCCACTTCATCCTTCAGACACAGAGAAGTTGGCCTTTGCAACCAATCAAGGTCTTTATGAGTGGTTGGTTCTTCCTTTTGGCTATAAAAATGCCCCAGCTCAATTTGCAAGAGCTCTTCGAAGAATCCTAGATAAACATAAAGTTAATTTTGATACCAATTATTTTGATGATTTTATAGTTTATTCCGATTCCTATGCCGAGCATATGGATCACCTTAAAACTATATTTAACATTTGCCGTCAAGAAAATTTAAAATTTTCCAAATGTAACTTTGCTAAATCTCAAATTGACTTCCTCGGTTATGAAATTAGTAACGGACAAATAAAACCAGACAATGCTAACACCGAAACTATTAAAAAATTAATCCCTCCAAAAAACGTTAAAGAATTGCAAAGGTTCCTTGGTTCTGTAAATGTATACCACAAATTCTTAGACAAGTACGCTAAAATTAGAGCCCCTCTAAATAAATTGTTAAAGAAAGATGCTCCTTGGGAATGGTCAGATGCCTGTCAACAATCATTTGAATTGCTTAAAAACGCATTAATTTCTAGGCCTATTTTAAAATTATTCAATCCTAACCTTCCATGCCATGTCTATACTGATGCCTCAAAAGAAGCCGTAGGTGCTGTCTTAAAACAAATGGATGAAAAAGGGAACTTGCATCCCATTGCGTTCCACTCGAGACAATTAAGGCCCTTCGAACAAAATTACGCTATCACAGAACTGGAAGGTCTAGCAATAATCGATGCCCTTGACAAATTCCATTATTACCTTCACGGAAAACCTTTTACAATACATACTAACCATGCCTCCTTAGTATGGCTTAAGAAGGTGAAGCATTTAACAGGTAGGTTATTCAGATGGTCACTAAAATTAAGTATGTATGATTATACTGTAAAATATAACAAAGGATCCACCAATTTCGAAGCAGACATGCTTTCAAGAAATCCCACTTTTTCTGTAAATCCCCATATTCATTTATTAACGTCAGATGAAATTAAAGAACACCAACAATTAGATAATATAACAGGGCCTAAATTTCAAAAAGTTAATGACATTGTAATAATTCGCAAAAAGGGTTTTCAAAAAATTGTAGTACCATTCTCCCTGAGGGAGAAATTATTAATAAAAACCCATACAGAATTTGGCCATCCCGGAATCCAAAAAATGTTAAATTTAATTTCCCCACAATACTATTGGAGCAGCATGACCCACGATATTACACAATTTGTCAAGCATTGTGAGGTCTGCCAACTGAACAAAAAATCACACCAACCAAAATTTGGTCTTCTGGAGGCATTACCACCTGCAGAATTACCTTTCGATATAATATCATTAGATTCAGTAGGAGGTTTTAATTACTATAATTCATCAAAAAGGTATATGCACATAGCTATTGATCACGCTACTCGTTATGTTTGGGGTTTTGCATCTAAAAATGTTACAACTGAAGTCTACATTAATATTCTTAAACAGATTTTTAATATTCAACTTCCCAAGAAAATTTTAACGGATAGAAATCCTGCGTTTACAGCGTCTAAACTTCGTAAATGGGTACATAAACAGAATGTAAAAAAATTACTTACTTCTTCTCATAGACCACAGTGTAATGGGAAAAATGAGCGTGTGAATCAGTCAATTTGCACCCGACTAAGACTTAAAGTAAATTCTACCCCTTCAAACGTCCCATGGCCCAAAATTCTGCAGGAAGTAATTAATGAGTACAATAACACACCTCATTCAGTAACCAAGTACCCTCCTGCATATTTAATGTTCGGCCAATTACCTTATCCATCAGTATTAGGCAATGGAAATTATTATCCCCCTGTAGAGGAAGCCAGAAAAGAGGCTTTCCAAAGAACAAGTGAACATCACTTGAAAAATAAAGTCAGGTATGATTTAAAGTTTGTGGAAGCGCCTTTTAAACCTGGTGACCTTGTCATAGTGGAAGAATTTCACTATCCGAATACTCGGAAGTTAAGTCCGCCTTTTTCTGGTCCATATCAAATTATCGAAAAATTATCCAATGTAAGTTTCAAAATAAATAAGCCTAACTGGCTTACAAAAAAGGATTATGAAGTAATACACGCTTCCAAACTAAAGATACTTTTTTTCCTAGTAATCAATTTAAACTACTTACACCAACAAACTGAAATAGTTGGTATCATATGAACTGATATTATATTATATCTGATCTCGGTTTGCATTATTATGAATATTTGGAATTTTAATTACCTTTTTGATTTATTATGAATATTTGAATTTTAAATTATTTTTGCATTATTGTGAACATTATCTTATGTGTGAAAGTACTATTTCTTGAACTATGTCAGGACAGTTCCCTACAAATTTGAAAATGTAAATAACATTGGACTTTTCAGAATCCATCTGTAATATATTCCTTATTTTGATTATCTTATTCTATGTATAATATTTACTGAGTGTTTTGCATTTATTAATACAATTGTTTTTATCATGTTCAATGACGTATAATGGTACATTTTATAATAGTGTTGTTTTAAGATATGATATTTGTACATTTTTTATTATTGTTATTCTATTATTTGTTAAGTATACGAAAGAAATAACTCATCTCCCATTAGCTCACTTAATGTAAAAATTGTTTACCCTTTTCAGGTGAGTATCATGGGTGGAAGCCGGCCCATCCCCGGAGACTTGTCTGGAAGGGGGGGGGGGAAATTGTAAGAAAATACAAAAAATCAGACCTATTTATTACTTTTTTAATAAATCGCCCCTCAATGTGGATACGGGCCCCATGACTAATAATCACGGGTTTTACAGGGCAACAAGAAACATAAGTTTATCGTATTAATTTAAGTAAAACACATGGCCTTTTTAACTGGTAACCCCCCTCGGGAGATGAGAAATTTCTATACATCTACGCACTTGGTCTCCAGAACTCATGATGTAAAGACTTGCGAAAAGACTTTGCTATGTTTTAAATAAATCGTAATTAAAACTCATCCCCTTGAAGTCTGTCGTTTCATGAAAATGCGACATATATATATGTATATATATATATACAGGGTGTTTCGCTACCAGACCGACAAACTCTGAGGGGTAATAGTAGACATGAAGACAAACATTATTAAATAGGAAACCATGGGGCGCAAACGTCTTCCGTAGGAGCTAGGGGACATTAAAGTTTAAGGTCCAAAACTTCAAACGATTATAAAAAACGGAAAAAAGGGTGGATTCGTTTGCGGTTTTCGCTAAAATCATTCTTTATATCACGATTTGTTTGTAAAAAATTTTTAAAGGTTACGTCCAAAAATTGTCGATAGAGGGTGATTTAGACTTTAGAATAACAAGCAACTACTTTTTGCCCTTATTTTGTGCACGGGGTTAAAATTATTCTAAAGTTTAGACTTTAACTTAAATTTTAAGCCCAAAATTGGAAACATTGGGATCGGTTAACTAGCGAAAATTTAACTGTGAACAGAGGGGGGATTTTAAACACTCATAAACATTATACAACCTTATCGATTTTGTTGCGGTTCGCTTGTAGGTCATTACCTTGGTAATTATTTGATTGACAATGACGTACAGCCTTGGTGTCCCCATTTTTGATAGAGGGCGCTTCCGACACATCTCCGAAATTTCAATGGCATTACTCCTGGGTGTTTTACTACCAGACGAACATACTTCCAGGAAATGTTAGGGATGCAAAGACGACTCGGAATCATATTTTAATGTAATGTCAAAAATGCCTTTTTTGCGAGTTAGGATTAAAAGAAGCAGAGAAAAAAGCAACTTGATATTTCTACAACACGTTCTGTCGGAACTTCTGGCAAAAGCATGTGTTCCTCTTTCGTTGCGCCACTCTATAGCACGATGGGGCTCCTCCACATTTTACCAATGATGTTAGCAGACACCTCAACATAACATATGGACAGCGGTGGATAGGTAGTGGTGGCCCGGTTCCTATTTGGCCTGCCAGATCGTCGCACCTACTTCATTATAACAATTACTTTTTGTTATCTACTTTTATTTTATTACTGCATAATTGTTCTGTATTTTTATTAAATAAACATTGCTGGGTGGGGCTGGTTGAGCTCAAACCAATTGGTTGGCCCCTCACCTGGCTCAATCAGAATCTAAATCTGTATGGACTTCTTCTGCTGGTGTCAAATGAAAAGTTGAATGCATAAGACTCCCGTACCGTCAGTAAAAGGCCTCTCAGCTCGAATTTCTGTAGCTGCGAGAAAGCTATCCGAGATGCCAGGAATCTTTCAAAGCGTGAGGAATTGCATGCGACGCTGCTGTCAAGCATGCCCGACTACTTCTGGTCGTAATTTCGGACAACTTTTGTAATAAAACTTTAACTAAATTGTTTTTTGCCACATTAATGTGTTGCTTTTTCACTAACTGTTTCTGTTGCTTTTTTCTCTGCATCCTTTAACCACAGCTCGCTAAAAAGGCATTTTAAACGTTTCATTCCTATGTGATACCGAGTCACTTTGCATCCCTAACAATTACTGGAAGTATGTTGTTCAGGTAGAAAAACACCCAGGAGTAATGCCATTGAAATATCGGAGATGTGTTGGAAGCGCCCTCTATCAAAAAATGGAGACACAAGACCTGTAAGTCATTTTGAATAAAATAATTACTAAGGGAATGACCTACACGCAAACCGAGACAAAATCGATCAATTTGTATAATGTTTATGAGTGTTTAAAATCCCCCCCCCTTCTGTTCACAGTTAAATTTTCGCTAGTTAACCGATCCCAATGTTTCCCATTTTGGGCTTAAAATTTAAATTAAAGTCTAAACTTTAGAATAATTTCAACCCCGTGCACAAAATAAGGGCAAAAAGTAGTTGTTTGTTATTCTAAAGTCTAAAGCGCCCTCTATCGATAATTTTTGGACGTAACCTTTAAAAATTTTTTACAAACAAATCATCATATAAAGAATGATTTTTGCGAAAACCGCAAACGAATCCACCCTTTTTTCCGTTTTTTATAATAGTTTGAAGTTTTGGACCTTAAACTTTAACGGCCCCTAGCTCCTACGGAAGACGTTTGCGCCCCATGGTTTCCTATTTAAAAATGTTTGTCTTCATGTCTACTAGCACCCCTCAAAGTTTGTCGGTCTGGTAGCGAAACACCCTGTATATATATATATATATATATATATATATGAACATTTGAACGGAGGGTGGTTTTGGGATCTGGGGTCATGATCATTAGAAATATACCAAAATTTTCCTAAAATGCTTTCCTCCGGACGGCTGCAATAGGTAGTTTTATACTTTTTGTAATGAAAGCTACCTAAAACAACGCTGCACCATTCGACTTGATTGTCACTGAATCTGCGACCCTAGAGAAATGTAATTTTGATTATGATCATAAAGAATTTATTATTTAGATGAATTTCTTAAAGGGGAAAAAGGAATACATAAATGCAATAATTACTAAATTAAAAATAATCATTCTATACATTTTTTAATAAATTCTGATCGACAATTTAAATATAATAAGCCTGGTATTACAAATCTTTTTCGATTATTTTCTATCAATATTTCTTTCTAGAAATTTTCAGTTTCTTTTCTTGTTTTTCAGAATTTATTATTCTATTCTTTTTGCATACTCCAATTAATGAAACCACCCTTTAAATAAATACCTTTCTGCACCAGACGACAAAAGGAATTTAATTTCATCCGAAATTACATTCCTCTGTTGGCAACATTCTGAGATATTATCGTAGAAAATGCAATTTTCTATTAAGAATGGAATGTGGCGTTCGAATGTCGCATTGAAAGTAAATTAAACTTGCAAAATTCGCAGTCTGGTAAAAAAAAAAAAAAAAAAAAAAAAAAAAAAGTGGTATTTATATTTTAAACGATGTAACTGTAGCATTTTTTCTTACATTTTTAAATGCTTACATAAAATCTCAGAAATCTCAGTGGAATTTTGAAAAAAAAAAAAAGATACAGAGTATCTAAGTTCAATTAATGAGATTCTTCAACCAGTTCCCATAACAATTCATTTCTGTTTTTTTTTTTTTTTTTTTTTTTTTTTTTTGATAGAAATTAGTTTAAAAGAAAAGTATTTTTGTATTTACTATGTAAAGTACGAAATATTCAAAAACAGCAGTTCTCAATTTTAAAAATTCAATAAATATGCAGACTTGAATAAATTAATATATTTATCAAAAAGTCCATTAATTTTGTGCATAGAAATTAAAAAAAAAAAAAAAAGAAAAGAAAAAAGAAAAATAGAAGAAAAGAAAAGGAAAAAGAGTTCCAACTTTAGTCAATAGAGGGTTCTGTTTCTTCTTATATTAAAAGAATGTTTTTTCGGAAAATTCAATAATTCAATAAGTATGAAGAATGGAACAAATTAATATATTTATCAAGTAGTCGACTAATTTTGTGCATAGAGATTAAAAAAAAAAATAATAATAATAAAATAAAAAAAAAGATTTCCAACTTTAGTTAACAGATATATCCATTTCAAATTCCAAGAGTGGTTATGTTAACTTTAAAATTTTTTAAAAAAGCAACTTTTTTTTCCAATTTCAATAGTTCCAGAAGGTTTTGTTAATTTTGATATTTATATATTTTTTTAGTCTTATTTGACGCAAAATTTAATTTATTGTTTTACAAAGTTTTCGTTTGAGGATCTCAGAAGGAAAGGGGTACACGTGATAAAAATTATATTTGGAGTAAATTGAGTTTAAAGGTAATTGACGTTAAATTTGAATATCAAATTGACTGAATTGAAATAGGAAGTTATAGTTGTTTTATTGTGGTTTTTGAATAACTGCGAAAAAAATAGAGTATAATATTTTTTAATTTATAATTAATCAATATTGATTATTATTTGGGAAAAGTGGTTGATCACTAGAACGCAGTATATATTTAGGAAATCACTTATATTTCATACCTGAAAAGAAAAAAGCACATATCCAGGTCGTCTGTGCATTTACAAGGTAGGTCTCCATACTGGCATGTTGCAAAAATTCTGAAAAATATTACTGAATGTAGTGTTCGTATAAGAATGTATACATTTATTTTTTTAAAAATGTTCTGTGGAATCTCGATAGAGTTTCCATAATAAAATAACGAACCTTTCGTTATTTGGCAATTTCAACAACGGTTGGCGATGGAATACAATTTCAAAAAATGCTATTTTATGTCAAATACTCTTTAAGGGAAAAGATGCTTCCTGTTGAACTTGTTTAAATAAATTTAATTTAAATAATTTTAGTTTTGCCAATTTTAGTTTGTTTTAACTATATATTTGTCATATCGATATTTATATGTATTTATATTGAAATTTAACTTTAAAAATTACGACTTAAAACAAAATTCAAAATTTAAATTAACTAAAATTGTTTCAAACTCAAAATTAAGTCCGCTTCAGCATTATGTATTTAATTTTGTTGCTATGGAAACAACTTTAGCTTTATTTTTGAACACCTTTAAATGTATATATATTATTTTTTTCAGTATGATTTATTTATGTACATATATATTTATATATGAAAATATTTTTCAGTGACAAATTAAATAACTGTAGAAAAAAAAAGAAAGAAAGAAAGAAAGTGGGTTATTTATTTTAACATAATTTTTATACTGTTTAATTGACACCAATATATGGATATTTGTCTAGTTATATCTATAGTTAAATAGCTATATTATATTTATCGAATTAATTTTAATGTTATTTATATAATTTATGGTATTATTATTAATAATGTTATTACTATTATTATTATCATTTTTAAATATTTATTTATTTTTATTTTATTTTATTTTATTTTATTTTTTTATTTTTTGTATTTTATCTTTTATTTTTTTCTTCTTTTTTAATTTTTTATTATCCTATATTAAGATAATGAGTTTTTACCATGTAAAGTCAAAATAAATGTTACTGATTAAAGTAATAAAATGGTATTTTAAGTTATATGTTAATATGAATGTTATTACTTAATTCTACTTTTAATTATTTTATTAATTTAATTTTATGTTATGATCGATTATTAATTATTTTCTCTGGATCAATTATATCTCCATTCAACTTTTTTTTTTTTTTTTTTTTTTTTTTTTTTTTTTTTGTTATGGATACTTCTTAGTCTACATGTGGATTTAACTATTGATTTTACTTACTTTCAAGTCCTTTTTGTAAAATAACAATATATATACTGCTACTATTATTAAGTTTCTTTATTGTCTTCAACATCTTGTATCACTTTAAATCATAGCAAATTTTTTTCAACTCATTTATCTAGCCGTTTGGCGCGCTTGGCATTCTTTATTTAAATAGAGCAACCCTACTGATTTGGCAAAGATCCGATGCGTGCATTACGAGCGAACTCATTTTTCTCCTGTGTTAGTATGTCAGCTTGTATAATTAACTATTGCTTCCTGCATCAGTAATTTATTAATAATTTTATTGCGAAGTTCTCTTCATGAATGGTGATAAACAGATAATTTTTTTTCTTGTTCTCAATATTTTTTTATCTTACTTTTTATCCAATTTATATATGAATGTAAAGTTTATCATTTCCACGTGCAAAAATAGGGTTAGTTTGTGCTTATGTTACTGATACTATTTGCTGCACGCTACTGTTTTAATATATATATATATATATATATATATATATATATATTTCAACCATTTATTACACTGTTCCTTGTTTAATAATTTGGTTTTTGTGTGCTGGTAGCCCCAAATACGTATTATTTTGCTATTTCATGGCTAATACGTGGATGAAACCGCACACTTCATTTGTAGTTCCAGAGCATTTGGGGCCTGATGATTCTGCTTTGGGGCTACAAATTACATTTACATTTGCATTAATTTTATTTATTCAGATTTACTCGTTTCACTATTTATTATTATTATTATTATTATTATTATTATTATTATTATTATTATTATTATTATTATTATTATTATTATTATTATACAATTCAATTCTCATTCTTCTTTTTGGTTTATTGTTTTATTGATAAAATCCATTGGTGAATCTTGTCTACTTTTAATGGTATTATATGTAATATTTTATATATGTGTGTGTGTGTATGCGTATGTCTGTGTGTGTGTCCGTATGTCGCCATTCTACCATCAAAAAGTGTATGAAGATATGCATAGAAATAGTCCAAATTTTTTATTAGTGTTTTTTGCCATGGCAAGCAGGTCCTTCTTCGATTTTGAAATATTCAGTCGGAAGGGGGCGCTGCAATAGCGATTTTTGTGCCATTTTCAACATTGCTCCGACTAAAAGTGAATGAAATTATGATTCGAATTGAACGAAATTTTTTGTGTAAGTTTATGTCTATGGCCAGTTGGTCCTCCCTGAATTTGAAAAAAATCTGCCAGAAGGGGAGCGCTGCAATAGCGATTTTTGTGCCCTTTTCAATATTGTACCGACTAAAAGTGTATGAAGTTACGCATCAAATTGAACGAAATTTTTTGTGTCAGTGTTTGGCTATGGCTAGTTTGTTCCCCCCGAGTTTGAAAAAAATCCGCCGGAAGGGGGCGTTGCAATAGCGATTTTTGAACCATTTTAAATATTTTACCCCATAAAAGTGTATGAAGTTATGCATAGAATTGAATGAAATTTTTTGTGTAAGTGTTTGACTATGGACAGCAGATCCTACCTGATTTTGAAAAAAAAAAAAACCGCCGGATGGAGGTGCAATGATCGCGATGTCTGTGCCTTTTTTATTATTTTACCATTAAAAAGTGTTTGATGCTATGCCTAGAACTGAACTAATTTTTTTGTATATGATTATTTTTGGGTATGGCAAATAAGTCCTCCCTGAATTTGATAACAATCTGCGTATCATTCTATTGTCCATCGGCTCGTGTAGAGACGGAAACTCGTTTTTACTCCGATAAATTGACTGAAGCAGAATTTTAAGATAAAAATCAAAGTTGGTATAGTATTAAATTAAAATAATTAAAGCATTAACATATGTAACTATTTTTATTAATATTAAAATGTACATATGAGATAGAAGAAAGTCTTGGGATTGGTACATTCAACTAGTTTTAGAAAGCTTGGAAAAATCTTAAGAGGTCCTTTTTTTTCCCTCAATATAAAAGAAGCTTTATTTTTTATATTTCAACCTGTCTAAAACGTCTTCTTGGTGATTTCATAATACACCCGCAATATAGAAGATCTACCTGATTAATTTGGTTGACACAGTGAAAGAGGTGATGGAGTATGTAGAAATTTTGCTGGCGAATACCAAGAAAAGTGTGGAAGAGAATTAATATTATGAAAACATATTAAAAACTGGATATAGTATTTATAACAATTTTGGGTTTGGTGTACTATTAATAGTACATACCGGGTGTCCAGTAAATGACTGACCCATTTTGAATGTAAATAACAAAAAAACTGTTTGAGATAAAAATGCGCGGTTTGCTGTATTGTTATTAGAATATAAATAAATTTTAAAATATGCCCTTTGTTAATGTAATATAATAATATTTAAAATAATATCTCAGTCTCAAGACTGAGGAGGGGAAATATAATACAGATGGTTCAATCACAAATATTATTTTAAATCACTTTCCAACCAAAGTACCCTATTTCTGAAGCTGATTCGAGAGTCGATTCAACATATAGATTCAGATTCGACAACATATACATTCAGATTCAGCCGAAAATCTCATATTTATGAAAATTAGAGTCATGTCTGTATTCAAACAGCCTGTTACCGCCAGCGCGATATTTTTTTTCCCGAAATTTGAACTATATTAACAAAGTACGTGTTTAAAAATTTATTGATATTCCAATAACAATGCTGCAAACCGCGCATTATTATCTCAAACCGTTTATTTGTTATTTAAGTTCAAAATGGGTCAGTTATTTACTGGACACCCGGTATCTTTTAATTGAGTATTTGTTTTAACAAATACTTTTGTTACTGTTTGCATGCAGTAATGATAGTATGTGTTTGAGCATTTACTATATGACTTCATTAACGTTTATATGTCTAGTAATAATGATAATAATAATATATAATCTAGTAATAATAATATTTGCTTAATACTCTTTGCACCGTTTGCGATTGTTAAATTTTAAATATATATTTCAAGCTTAAAATTTAAAATAAAGGTTGCTTTCCGGAAAAAATCATGCTCAATAAAGCGCAAATACTATTAGAAAGTTGTAATATAAGTCGTATTGTAGTATATTATTTTCTAAACATCTCCAAAAAAATTTTCTTAGCCTATTGTTATACGAATATGAATTGAATAATACACAAAACAACAACGATCGTTGTGTTCTCGACAATTAAATATTCGTTTAACTCTGATTATTCTATTTCGATAGCTAGTGTTAATGTTATTAACGTAAAAGCAATGTTATCTAAAAATTAAAAAACGGACTCGAAGGAGTAACAGAATTTATGTACGATGACTGCTATATTATTTATTGTTATTGAATAATTCAGTAGATATTAACATATATACACTGAAAAAAAAAAAAAAAGACAGATGTTTCTTTATCTACGAAAATATATAATATGCTCATAATATCCACATTCAAGGAAGAATAAAACATTTGTCACTGCACGAGTATTTCATTTTTATAATAAGAATTTATTAATTAATTTATTTTCTTATAATGCATCGTACGCATTAATATTTTCACCTCATCAATGCTTTCAAATTTTATTTTTATATCTTTATTTTAGTAGAGATGTGTTTTTTTCTCTTGTTTAGAAAGTTTGGAAAATATCTTAAGTTCTCCTTTTTTTTCTCAGTATAAAAGAAGCTTTATTTTTTTTATATTTCACCTTGTCTAAAACGTCTTCTTGGTGATTTCAAAATACACTCTCAATATAGAAGATTAATTTGGGTTTTCTAAAGGGATAAAAACGACCCCCGTCGCTTTATTCATCCCCGTTTTGCCTTAGCCCTCGGAAGATGGATGGATTGAATCAAGTGTAATGGATCTCTTCGAGTGGGAAAAGAATGAGAACCAAGGTGAGACGAGAAGAGAAGGATACTTTTTTTCAATTCTTGACGCAGTGGAAAAGGTGATGGAGTATGTAGAAATTTTGCTGGCGAAACGCAAGTAAAACGCCGAACAATACTAATATTATAAAACAATATTAAAAACCGGCTATAGTATATGTAAAGAATTCAAATACGATGATTGCTTTATTATTTATTGTTATTGTATATCATTAAATATATACACTGTGAAAAAATACAATTGTTTCTTAAGGCTGTTCTCAACTGCTCTGCACAACAAGCACAAAATATTTTGACACATTTACAAATTCATTTCTTAGCGGAAAGATATAAAATTACAAATATTGACCATCGAAGCGGTTTGTAATCCAACTCATTTTTCCATTTTACGATCAATATATTGAGTTATAAGCTTTTATGATCACGTGACAAAGCCTGTTTTCTCCCTCCGTAAACTGGATTTAATTCTGTCTCGCGAAAAGTCGGTTCGAAACGCCCACTTTGATACTATTTTCTAAAACCTGCCCAATTTATATCACACTTCTTATGTTTTTGTTTAAATTTGTTTTTTGCAGAAATATGGTAATTTGCATTTGAAGATATATTAGTCATGCGAAAATGCAGGCGCAAGTTTCATGTTTTTATCTGCAAAATCATTTAAGTAACATTCGTTTGTATGCATGTTCCTTTAACTTTTTTCGGCAGTATACGTATGTGATCCGTCCTACCAAAACAGAATTACTATCTAATATCCACATTAAAGGAAGAAAAAGAAAAACATTTGTCACTGCACGAGAATTTCGCTTCTTCACATCATAAGAATTTATTTATTTATTTTGTTATAGTGCATCATACACATCAATATTTTCACGTGCTTTCAAATTTTATTTTTTAAATTTTATTTTAGTAAAAATGCGTTTTTTCCTCTTTTTTAGAAAACTTGAAAAAAATCTTAAAAACTCCTTTTTTTTTTTTTTTTTTTTTTTTTTTTCTTAATATAAAAGAAGCTTTATATATTTATATTTCATACTGTCTAAAACGTCTTCTCGGTGATTTCAAAATACACTCTCAATATAGAAGATTAATTTGGGTTTTCTAAAGGGATAAAAACGACCCCCGTCGCTTTATTTATCCCCGTTTTGCCTTAGCCATTGACTTAGCCCTCGGAAGATGGATGGATTCAAGCAAGCGTAATGGATCTGTTTGAGTGGGAAAAGAATGAAACAAAGGTGAGACGAGAAGGATTTTTTTTTTTTTTTTAATACTTGACGCAGTGGAAGAGGTGATGTAGTATGTAAAAAATTCGCTGGAGAAACACGAGAAAAGCGCGGAACAATGTTGATATTATAGAATAATATTAAAAACCGGCTATAATACATATAATACTTTTGGGTCTGGCGTTCTATTAATAGCACATATATTATTTTGTTTTAACAAATATTTTTGTTACTGTTTGCATGCTTCATTAACGTTTAGGTATCTACTATTAATAATAATAATAAATATTTGCTTAATACAATTTTTACATTTTAAACATATTAAACACACACTTTAAATTTAAGATAAAAGCTACCTGTTTCAGACAATAAAATATTTGTTAAACTCTAATTAATCTATTTGGATAGCTAGTGTTAATGTTATTAAGGTAAAAATAATATTTTATTTTAAAAAAATCGGAGTTGAAAAGGTTAAAAAATTTAAATACAACGATCGCTTTATTATTTATTGTAATTGCACCCTTCAGTAGATTATAACATATACACGCTGTAAAAAAAAAAAAAAAAAAAAAAAAAAAAAAAAAAAAAAAGCAGTTGTTTTTTTTTATTTAGAAAATGTACAATATACTCATAATATCCACATTGAAAGAAGAAGAAAAGATTTGTCACTGCACCATTATTTCATTTTTATCATAAGAACTTATTTATTTATTTATTTATTTTTGTTGTTATAGTGCATCATACACAACAATATTTTCACCTGCTTTCAAATTTTATTTTTATATCTTTATTTTAGCAGAGATGCGTTTTTTCCTCATTTTTAGAAAGCTTGGAAAATATCTTAAGAGCTTCTTTTTTTCTTAATATAAAAGGAGCTTTATTTTTTTTATTTTTCATCCTGTCCAAAACATCTGCTTGATGATTTCAAAATACAACCTCAGTATAGATACTTGATTAATTTGGGTTTTCAAAGGGATAAAAACAACTCCGTTGCTTTATTTATCCCCGTTTTGTCTGAGCCCTCGGATGATGGATTGATTCAATCAAGTGTAATGGACCTCTTCGATTGGGAAAAGAATGAAACCAAGATGAGACGAGAAGGATATTTTTTTCAATGCTTAACTCAGTGGAACAGGTAATGTAGAAATATATGTGGTGATGTAGACAGGTATATAAGGTGATGTAGACAGTATATAGAAATTTTGCTGGCGAAACACAAGAAAAGCGCGAAACAATGTATTAATATTATTAACTAATATTAAAAACCGACTGTAGTATATCTAAAGAGTTCAAATAGGATGATTGCTTCATTATTTATTTTTATTGTGGTCTTCAGTAGATTATAAAATCTATACACTTAATAGAAAAAAGACAGATATTTCTTTATTTACGAAAATTTACTGTAATCACGAACGAAAATCTACAATAACCTCTTCCCAAGATTCAGAGAACCATTTCTTTATTTTTAAAAATCGCAGAAAAGAATTTATCTTTGAAATGTAAAGAAATAGAACTGAAAGTGTTTTAATCAAGAGGAACTACGTACTTGATACGTCTTTCTCCATGAACTTTTGAAAAATTGTAGTAAAATTGTTAAATCAATTTTTTCCTGTATAAATTATATCATATTTCTTATGTTTTTATTTATTTATTTATTTTATTTTATTTATTTTATTTATTTATTTATTTATTTATTTATTTGCAAATATGTGACATTTTGTACTTGAAGATATATTAGTCATGCTAATATACAGGCACAAGTTTCATGTTTTTATCTGCAAAATTATTTAAGTAACGTTCGTTTTTATGCTTGTTCTTTTAAATTATTTTGGCAGTATTCATCTGTTATTTGCCTTAGCAAAGCAGAATTAAGCTCATAATATCCACATTAAAAGAAGAAAAAAAAATGTTTGTCACTGCACGAGTATTTCATTTTTATCATAATAATTTTATTTATTGATTTATTTTGTTATAGTGCATCATACGCCTACCTTAAAATTTTATTTTTGTATCTTTATTTTAGGTGAGATGTGCTTTTTCTTCTTTTTAAAAAGCTTGAAAACTTTCTTAAGAGCTCCCCTTTTTATTAACATAAAAGAAGCTTTAATTTTTTATATTTCATCCTGTCTTAAACGTCTTGATGATTTTAGAATACATCCTCAATATAGAAGATTTACCTGATTAATTTGGGCTCCTAAAGGGATAAAAATGACCCCGTCCCTTTATTTATCCCCGTTTTGTCTGAGCCCCCGAAAGATGGATGGATTCAATCGAGTGTGATGGATCTCTTCGAGTGGGAAAAGAATAAAAACTAAGGTGAGACGAGAAGGTATTTTTTTTTCTATGCTTGACGCAGGGAAAGAGGTGATGGAGTGTGTAGAAATATTTCTGGCGAAACGCAAAAAGAGCACGGAACACTATTACTATTGCACAATAATATTAAAAACCAAATGTCGTATATGTAAAGAATTCAAATACGATGATTGCTTTATTATTTATTTTTATCATGGTCTTCAGTAGATTATAAAATATATACACTTAAAAGAAAAAATGCAGACGTTTCTTCATTTACGAAAATGCACTATAATCACGAACGAAAATATGCAATAAGTTCTTTTTAAGATTCAGAGAAATATTTTTTTTTATTTTTAGAAATCTCAGAAAAGAATCTATCTTTGAAATTAAAAGAAATAGAATTGAAAGTATTTTTGTCAATAGGAACTACGTACTTTATATATCATTCTCCATGCACTTTTGAAAATTGTATTAAAATTGTTAAATCAATTTTTCCCTGCTTAAATTATATCATATTTCTTGTGTTTTTATAAAAATTTATTTTTTGCAGAAATATGATATGTTCAGTTTGAAAATATATTAGTCATGTCAAAATACAGGCCCAAGTTTCATGTTTTAGTCTGCAAAATCACTAACTTGTTCTTTTAAATATTTTTGGCAGAGTACATGTGTGATCCGTATAAGCAAAACAAAATTACGATCATAATATCCAGTTTAAACGAAGGAAAAAACATTTGTCACTGCAGGAGTATTTCATTTTTATCATAAGAATCTATTTATTTATTAATTTTGTTATAATGCATCATACACATCAGTATTTTCACCTGCTTTCAAATCTTTATTTTAGTAGAGATATGTTTTTTCTTCTATTTCAAAAGCCTGGAAAATATTTTAAGAGCTTCTTTTCTTTTCTCAGTAAATAACAGAAACTTAATTTTTTTTTTTTTTTTTTTTTACTTTGTTTAAAACGTCTTCTTGATGCTTTCAAAATACACTCGCAATATAGGAGATCTACCGGATTAATTTGGGTTTCTAAAGGGATAAAAACGACCAGGGGCGTAAATCCCGGGGGGGTTTGGGGGGGGGTGCAGCACCCCCCCCCCAGAAGAAATCAGTCGGAAAATTACCAGATCGCTCGGAAAAAGTATCTTTAATCGGAAAAAAAATAGTATTAACCTATAAAAACCTATAAACTGGAAAAACGGAAATATCATTCGGAAAATTTACCGTTTAATCGAAAAGTCGGAAAAAATAGCATTATGTATTACCCTATAAAAACTTATAAATTAGAAAAATGGAAAAATCAGTCGGAAAAACTCTTGTTCGATTGAAAAAAAAGGTTTTAACTTATAAAAACTTATAAATTAAAAAAAACTAAAATATCATTCGGAAAATTTTTCGTTTCCATCGGAAAAAAAGCATGTTTAGTCGGAAAAAAACAGTATTACGTATTAACCTATAAAAATTTATAAATTGGAAAAACGGAAAAGTCTATAGGAAAAACTAGTGTTAGCCTATAAAAACTTCTAAATTGGAAAAACGAAAATATCATTCGGAAAATGTTCCGTTCCATCGGAAAAGGCATGTTTAGTCGGAAAAAACAGTATTATGTATTAACCTCTAAAAGCTTATAAATTGGAAAAGCGGAAAAATCAGTCGGAAAATATCTTGTCCGATCGGAAAAAAATGGTATTAACCTATAAAAACTTATAAATTGAAAAAACAAAAATATCATTCGGAAATTTTTCCGTTCCATCAGAAAAGACATGTTTAGTCGGAAAAAATAATATTACATATTGACCCATAAAAATTTATAAATTGGAAAAACGGACAAATCAGACGGAAAAATTCTTGTTCGATCGGAAAAAAAGTATGTTTAGCCGAAAAAAAGGTATTAAACTATAAATATTTATAAATTGGAGAAATATTTTTGTTGTTTTTAATTAATTAAGAAAAACAAGTTAGATCGAAGAAAACGTATAAAATTTTCTTCTTAGTCGGATTTATTTCTCCTTGTAGTTTCTAATAAGAAAAAACAATTTATAACGAAGAAAACAAACTTATTCTTAACCGGAACTAATTAATTTAACTAATTGGTAATTTATTAATTAGTTTAATTTACTAATTAATATAACTTATCA
This sequence comes from Maratus speculifer, assembly GCA_964019185.1. NCBI lineage: Eukaryota > Metazoa > Arthropoda > Arachnida > Araneae > Salticidae > Maratus > Maratus speculifer. Next base: position 209,232,916 of record OZ025295.1, read on the forward strand.
ATATATAGGATTTTTTTTTTTTTTTTTTTTTTTTTTTTTTGATAAAACTATTCAGAAAAATTTTGATTCGTCAAATATTGTGTACTCGGAAACCTCGATATGACAAAAAAAAAAAAAAAATTATTTATGTACATATTGTAGCAATGTTAATGTTATTTGTAACTGTGGTATTTTGAGTAAAACCTTAATATTCCGATTTTTTTTTTTTTTTTTTCTGTGCCTTTTGACTTCGAAATATCGAAATCTACCTGTATTTATTTACTATAGGAAAGTTTTTAGTTTAGTCTCGAAATTTTAAGCTATACTGATTGAAGTGAAGAAACTCCTATTTTTTTTATCTAAACTTTAAATTTAGTTAGAAATATGTATCACAGAATTTAAATGGTATCCGATGAAAATTCAAAACTGAAATACAAATATTTAATATTTTTCCATTTCGAAATCTGGATGTTTTTCACTCTATATAAATTTTACCTTTAATTGAAAATAATTATGGTTTTATTTTTTCCTACTAACTAATATTGTGTTTTCTTTTTATTTTATTAAAAAAATATATAATTAAACATGTGAAACTGTTTTTATTTACCTTTTTACGTAATTTTGGATTGATTTAAAAAAGTGCTTAAGAAATATATATGATATAGGATGAAAATTGAAAATACCCAAATACTTTGAATTTTTATCTCGAAATAATATGAGTATTTTACAATATACGAGTATATTTCTCTCAGAAATACGTTCGTTTTTTTTTTTTTTTCCTGAATCAATTATATATATATATATATATATTAAATATTTTTATTAATACTATTGCATTTTGTTTAGTCCGAAAAATAAGGGGTAACATCAAGTTGTTACGCTGTTTTAAAGTTTGTCGTTAGAAAGAATTAAAACTTATATTAAGAAATCCCTTATTTTTGACAAATTTTTGTCTCTAAAATATTCCTTAAGCAAACAAATAAATAAAAAAAAAAAAAAAAAAAAAAAAAAAAAAAAAAAACCAAACAGCTAGAGATTTTAACTGACTTCTGAAAAATAGAAAGATAGAACATTTTTTTTCTCTTCAAAGTAAAGCTTGGGCACCTAGACAACTGGGCGCTGAACTTCCTGTCCTATGTGTCAGTTACAAAACAAGCAGCACCTGCATTAACTCTTTGTTTAAACCGTTAGTATTCAAGCTCATAGTAGGAAATCATTCAATTACAAAATGTTGATGCGAGAATATTTTGGTATTTGGGTTAATAATTCAATATTTTTGCATCTGTTATGTCCTCACCTAAATGTAAGAGACAAAAAGTATAATCTGCGTTACGTAATTTTATTTTCGATAATGATTACAGGAACACACATAATAAACAAAAACATGCTGATAAAATTTCAGCCCATATACATATACCGTTTTGCATTGCTGGAGTTCCAAAAAACCCTTTTGAAATAAGTAAGCTACTTTATTACAGAATATTTTAGATATATAAAATGTGTAAATAACTATTGTTTTCATATTTAATAATATATTTATTTATTTATTGAGGGGAGAGATAAATTATTTAATAACTTGTAAAAATGTACTGCTATTCGATATATATTAACTTTTTTTTAACAGTTAGTATCGCAATTCCCGAACTATTTGCTAGGTTTGTTTCGAACTGGAGATGACAAGCTAGTTATTATTTAAATTTGATGAAGTTATTATTGTTTTTAACTAAATTTTTTCTTTCAATATATTTGCTTTCTTTTTTGCCAACCATTTTACAATTCGCAAGTCAATGTATTTAGTATTGTGCATGAAGTTAAAACTGTACTATGGATCTTTTTATATTTTGTCAATGTTATTTCATTAATACTAAGAAAGTTAATTTATTTTTTGAAGTTCAAATGTCAATATATGTAAAATATTCTATATTTTTAAAACTTTGTTATAGTACCAGATATAATAATTTTGTCTCACTGCATAACAATAATTTGATTATTATTTTATACATAGATTTTTTTTTTTTTTTTTTTTTTTTTTTTTTTTTGGTGTGTGTGTGTATAGATAAGAAACAAAATTTAATCATTTGAAACTTGAAAATAATTTCGGTCTTGGGCGAAGATAAAATGGCGCAACTTTTGATTGTTTAAAGCTAATTGATGATTAAATCGATCTTTAAACCTCTTTTGCAATTTAAAATTTTTTACTGATACTTTTTTTTTTAAAAGCCTGATGTGCCTGTGTGCGTGTGGAGGGGAAGGGGAGTTGTAGAGAAACAAGAATTTTACTTTTGACTTATGCATTTCGTTTTTTGTTTTGTATTTTGTGCATGTTTTCATACGGCGACAGCAAAACTGTTGGCTCTGTTTAATTGCCTTATTTATTTATTATTATTATTTTTTTAAGAATAATTTGAGTATAATTTGAAAACACAATGAATTCGCACCTGAAAACTTACATACTTTGCTTTAATAATTTGTTATTTATCTAAATAATGCATCTAATATATTTATATGATATATCTAGTATATATTTTATCTAATGGCTGGGCAACGGCGGGCGGGTCAGCTAGTAGAGATATCTATATATAGATATATAATAGTTTGTCCTGACTGACTGATAATCAACGTTCGGCCCAAAATATTGAATGTAGAACCATGAAAATTGAAACCATGAAATGAGAGAAAATACTTCTTATGATGTACGTGTCCACTAAGATGGAATTTTTGAAATCCCCCCCCCCCTCTAAGAGGGACAAGCGGGGGGACGGGGTCAAAAATTTTGGAACAACTTACCATATCTCAACAAACATTTAAGGTAGGAGCGTGAAATTACAGAAAATAAACCTACTAAAAATATTATTAAACACATAATCCAACGATTTTCGAAATCCCCCCTCAAGGGGTTAAAAGGGGGGGGGGTCGAAAAATTTAGGACATTTGGCACATCTAAGCAGTCTTTTTTAATAATAGCATGAAACGGCAGAAAATAAAATTATTAAAAACTAATTAAATAAGTGTTTCAGCAATATTTATAAATTTCCACTTCCGAGGGGATTAAAGTGGGGATAGAAAATTCCATACTTTTTGGACCATGTGGCGTATCATAAGAGAGCCTCTCACTTTTTCACTCAATCACTCTTTCATATTATAAACCTTTCTCCCCTCCCCCTGAACCCCACCAATTTCCCTACCGTGGACAATTTTCGATCTTTTTTTAAACTGTAGCGTTTTATCATTTAAGATCGGATTTTTTTACAGGGCCCTCCGATAAATATTATTTATGATATATGAAAAATTCACAGTTAGAGGAAGAGTCTACTTTGGGAGGGGAAATATTTCCTAAATTTGGCCTACATCTCTCTTGTGATACATCGTTGGATACCCACTTAGTCCTCACAAGTCACCGCTTTTCTAAATTTAGCGGACACCTTTCGTGTGATATATCGTTAGAAAGCCCTGCGACTGCTTATTCATATTATGCACTACCCATATCCCTCTCGGGTGGTACGATTATTCCATCAGGAGATCGTCTACTAATGGGGAAAATATATTGTTATATAAGACTAATAATAGCATAATATAAGATTATTTGACTATTTCGATACACTAAGTAATAATTATCTTGAGAATTATAATATATATATTAATGTATATATATATTTATGAATATATATGTATATATATATATATTAGTCCTCATGTTGGCCATAGTACTCGGAAATTTTCCTTCTTGAAAGTCGGAAATTTATGAGCCTACACCCCCCTACGCGACTAGAGTGGTTTACGCCCCTGAAAACGACCCCCGTCGCTTTATTTATCCCCTTTTTTGTCTGAGCCCTCGGAAGATGGATGGATTCAGTCAAGTGTGATGGATCTCTTCTAAAAGAATGACAACCAAGGTGAGACGAGAAGGATACATTTTTCAATGCTTAACGCTGTGGAAGAGGTGATGGAGTATGTAGAAATTTTGCTGAAGAAACGCAAAAAGAGCGCGGAATAGTATTAATATGATAAAATACTATTAAAAACCTGCAATAGTATTTTTAAAGAATACAAACACGATGATTGCCTTTATTCTTCAACAGATTATTAAAAAAAAAAAAAAAAAAAAAAAAAAAAAAGGACAGATGTTTTTAATTACAAACGCTCAAGATTCTCAAAAACATTTCTTTATCTTTAAAAACCTCACAAAAGAATCTTTGAAATTTAAAGAATAATTTATGTATAAAAAAATTTCCTATTAGTTTACGGGTTTTTTCCTTTCTTTTTTAGAAAGCTTGGAAAATACTTGAGCCTTTTTTTTTAATATAAAAGCGACTTTATTTTCTTATATTTCATCTAGTCTAAAACATCTTCTTGATGATTTCAAAATACACCCTCAATTGGATTTCTAAAGGGATAAATACGACCCCTGTCATTTTATTTAATCCCCGTTTTGTCTGAACTCTCGGAAGATGAATGGATTCAATCGAGTGTAATGGATCTCTTCGAGTGGGAAAAGAATGAAAACCAAGGTGAGACGAGAAGGATATTTTTTTCAATGCTTGACTCAGTGGAAGAGGTGATGAAGTATTTGAAATTTTGCTAACGAAACGCAAGAAAAGCGGGTAATAGCATTAATATTGTAGAATAATATTAAAAACTTTCAAATTATATAACCTTTCCAGTTGGTGTATTATTAGTAATACATGCCTTTTAATTGAGTATTATTTTGTTTTAACAAATATTTTTGTTACTGGTTACATGTAGTAATGTTAGTATGTGTTTGAGCATTTACTATAGGACTTCATTAAAGTTTAGATATCTAGTACTACTACGAATAATAAATACTTGCTTAATACTCTTTGTACCGTTTGGGATTCTTTTATTTTAAACATATATTTCGTTCTTTAAATTTAAAATAAATGTTGCTTTTCTGAAAAAAGTCAGGCGTAATAAAGAGTAAAAACTATTAGAAAGTTGTAAAATCAGTTAAATCTTGTTGTAATATATAATATTTCTAAATATCTACAAAATATACTTCTTAACCTATTGTCATATGAATATGAAATGAATAGTACGCAAAACAATAACATTCATTATTTTCCAGACAATTAAATATTCGTTAAACTCTATTTAGATAGTTAATGTTATTGTTATTAACGCAACTAGAAATTATATAGAAAAAAAAAATCAGACCCGAAAGTGGTTAAGATTTCAAATAGAATGATTTTTTTATTATTTATTGCTAATGTACTCTTTAATAGATTATAAAATATATACACTATAAATAAATAAATAAAAATAAAAACAGATGCTTTTTTATTTACGAAAATGTATTATAATCACAAACGAAAATATACAATAACCTCTTCTGTGTCACCCAAGATTCTGAAAAACGTGTCTTTATCTTTAGAAAACTCACAAAAGAATTTACCTTTGAAATTTAATGAAGAATTTATAAAAATAAATTTTTATTAGCTTCCTGTAGATTTCGAAAAAGTTTCCGAGTAGCTTTGACAGTGCAGTAATAAGTTTTCTCTGACTCGAAAAACCGGTTTTTCAGATGAAATGATGTCTCAAATAAATATTTTCAAACACAGCAAACATATGCAACTGAAAAACATGTAGAATTAACAGCATTAATAATAACATTAAAATAAAAAGAATATTGCTCAGTTAAACAGGTGTCATTGAGCTCACAGCCTCTTCATACTCATTGTGTATTACAGCCTTTTATTTTTTTCAAGAAATAATGTCCCTCAAAAAAACAAATTAAAGCGGGGAAGGGTAGCTGTCCCATTTCCCTCTTATGTACTTAATCATTAAACCCCCAAAACTATTCAGGGATTCGCCATATCAGAAAGAATTTATATCCAAAATTTGAAGTAAATCGTATAATTCTACATAAAAACCAATTTATCTAATTTAAAGAGGTGAGAAATTTCACTACTCTCTCTATTCTTAACAAAAGAACTCCAAAACTAATCAGGGAAGCGTCTTATCAGTACGAACCTACATGCAAAATTTGAACCGCTTAAATGCAGAAAGATAACCTCCCGACCCCTTTTATTCTTAGCAAAAAATTCCCAAAACTAAACAGGGAAGTGTCTTATCAGTACCAACCTATATGCAAAATTTGAACCGCTTAAATGCAGAAAGATAACTTCCCGACCCCTTTTATTCTTAGCAAAAGATTCCCAAAACTAAACAGGGAAGTGTCTTATCAGTACGAACCTATATCCAAAATTTGAACCAAATCGGTTTATTCAGCATGAAAAAATATTTAACTAACTGTAGAAAAACAGCCGCCGATCCCCCCTTTATACTTAACCAATGAATCCCCAAAAGAAATCATCACAGCGTCATATCACAATGAACCTATATCCAAAATTTGAAGCATTTGGTAAATCGTGCGTGAAAGGCCCATTTACGAACGGGCCTTTACGAGGGGGGGAGGGGAATCAGCTCCTCGTCCCTCCTTATATATATCCTATGAACTCCCAAACTAATCGGAGAAGTGCCTTATAATAATAAACCTATATCCAAAATTTGAAGTAAACCGGATATTTTTTATCATGAATTATCCTATTACATACATACAGAACCAGCGACAGATAAGTTATCGGTTTTAATAGACTGTGAGCTAATTAACGTTTTTTAGTTACAATAGTACGCGCATTTTCAGTTAAGCAGCTGAAAATGTTTAGTTGAAGTCTGATAGCATCCGAAATGGTGATTTTCAAGGTAAAGATAACTAAATAATGAATTGTAAAAGCTACTTGAAAATATTTTCGAAAAATACGGGCAGCTAATAAAAATTTATTTTCATAAATTCTTCGTTAAATTTTGAATGTTTTTTTCAAGTACCTAAAAGATAAGGAAACGCTTTTCGAAATATTGGATTATTTGGAGGTGGTTGTCGAATATTTTCACTCGTGATTATAGAAAATTTTCGTAGTTTAAGAGGGTACGGGACACATTTTAAAATAATTTTTGTTTATTGAGTTAAAATTTTAAATTTAGTTTTAAACAGTTTTATCAGTTTTAAACAAAATCACAGGATAAACTTCTCATATTTTTTATTTTGTTTTTAAATTTTTAAATTTGTTAAGAAAAATAGGGCGAATTATAATATTATTTGTAGAATTTAAATTTTCTCACATTATAATAAACAGAAATATATCAGTTTTAATTTCGATTCAGCATTTTAAAATATATTAATTTAAATGGAAATAAAAAATATTTTAAGTAAAAATTAAAAAATATATATATGTAACTAAAAAAAAAATATCATATT
>OZ025295.1:210515167-210522667 GCA_964019185.1 Maratus speculifer
ATTTACGCCGAGAAGTAGTAGAGTAAAAGGAGTTATTTCTCTTGTTTTTTATGGGGAAACCGACTAAGGTAATTAACAAACTTATTTTACATAAAGTAGCAGAATTCTTGTTAATGTATATTAAAACTAATTTGAGGCGTTCGCATTTTTGAAAGTGGGGTTTAAATAAATACATATATATTCGGAAAATAAGTTATTTAACTGTAATTTCCTATAATAAATAAAAGATCATGCATAGCAAATAAAAAAAATTACAAGAAAATGGAGGTAAGATTGAAGCATCCGGAGTCGGCAGGATTCGAACCTGCGCGGCAAAAAACCCAATGAATTTCTAGTCCATCGCCTTAACCACTCGGCCACTACTACTCGAAGATATGGAAAGGCATTCACTTTGGTTCTCAAAGATCAGCTGCTGAGTTTAATGTGATTTACGCAGAGAAGTCGTAGAATAAAAGGAGTTATTTCTCTTGTTTTTTATGGGGAAACCGACTAAGGTAATTAACAAACTTATTTTACATAAAGTAGCAAAATTGTTGTTAATGTATATTAAAACTAATTTGAGGCGTTCAGATTTTTGAAAGTGGGGTTTAAATAAATACATATATATTCGGAAAATAAGTTATTTAACTGTAATTTCCTATAATAAATAAAAGATCATGCATAGCGTGTATGTGTGTGTGTGTATTTTTGTGACGGCCGATTATCTGCGCTAGGGATATAGGCCCGGGGGGGGGATGCCCTTCGTGGGGGTCTTTCTAAGGGAACCTAACCCGTATTTACGCAAGGCTCGAAGAAAACCACGAAAACTCCGAACGGTTAGGCCGACGGCCGCGATTGGGTTCGAACCCAGCACCTGCCGTCTACCAGTTGAGAGGTCGGACCCTCTCGGCCACTGGTGGGGCCCATCATGCATAGCAAATAAAAGAAATTACAAGAAAATGGAGGTAAAATTGAAGCATCCGTAGTCGGCAAGATTCGAACCTGCGCAGGAAGATCCCAAAGGATTTCTAGTCCATCGCCTTAACCACTCGGCCACGACTACTCGGTGAACTGCGGAACGCATTTACTTTGCATCTCAAAGATCAGCTGCTTAGTTTAATGTGATTTACGCAGAGAAGTCGTGGAATAAAAGGAGTTATTTCTCTTGTTTTTTATGGGGAAAACGACTAAGGTAATTAACAAACTTATTTTACATAAAGTAGCAGAATTGTTGTTAATGTATATTAAAACTAATTTGTGGCGTTCGGAATTATTGAAAGTGGGGTTTAAATAAATGCATATATATTCGGAATATAAGTTATTTAACTGCAATTTCCTATAATAAATAAAAGAATGAATTTTTCAAAAATTTGAGTAAAATGTGAAGTAATTATTAATACAGTTAATTCATGCATAGCAAATACAAGAAATTACTGATAAAATTGAAGCATCCGTAGTCGGCAGGATTCGAACCTGCGCAGGAAGATCCCAAAGGATTTCTAGTCCATCGCCTTAACCACTCGGCCACGACTACTCGGTGAACTGCGGAACGCATTTACTTTGCATCTCAAAGATCAGCTGCTTAGTTTAATGTGATTTACGCAGAGAAGTCGTGGAATAAAAGGAGTTATTTCTCTTGTTTTTTATGGGGAAACCGACTAAGGTAATTAACAAACTTATTTTACATAAAGTAGCAGAATTGTTGTTAATGTATATTAAAACTAATTTGAGGCGTTCGGATTTTTGAAAGTGGGGTTTAAATAAATACATATATATTCGGAAAATAAGTTATTTAACTGTAATTTCCTATAATAAATAAAAGAATGAATTTTTCAAAAATTTTAATAAAAAGTGATTTAATTATTAATACAGTTAAGTCATGCACAGCAAATAAAAGAAATTACAAGAAAATGGAGGTAAAATTGAAGCATCCGTTTTCGGCAGGATTCGAACCTGCGCGGGAAGATCCCAATGGATTTCTAGTCCATCGCCTTAAACACTCGGCCACGATTACTCGAATAAATAGGAACGCATTCACTTTGGTTCTCAAAGATCAGCTGCTGAGTTTAATGTGATTTACACAGAGAAGTCGTAGAATAAAAGGATTTATTTCTCTTGTTTTTTATGGGGAAACCGACTAAGGTAATTAACAAACTTATTTTACATAAAGTAGCAGAATTGTTGTTAATGTATATTAAAACTAATTTGAGGCGTTCGGATTTTTGAAAGTGGGGTTTAAATAAATACATATATATTCGGAAAATAAGTTATTTAACTGTAATTTCCTATAATAAATAAAAGAATGAATTTTTCAAAAATTTTAGTAAAAAGTGAAGCAGTTATTAATACATTTAAGTCATGCACAGCAAATAAAAGAAATTACAAGAAAATGGAGGTAAAATTGAAGCATCCGTAATCGGCAGGATTCGAACCTGCGCGGGAAGATCCCAATGGATTTCTAGTCCACCGCCTTAACCACTCGGCCACGACTACTCTGTGAAGTCGGAACGCATTCACTTTGGTTCTCAAAGATCAGCTGCTGAGTTTAATGTGATTTACGCAGAGAAGTCATAGAATAAAAGGAGTTATTTCTCTTGTTTTTTATGGGGAAACCGACTAAGGTAATTAACAAACTTATTTTACATAAAGTAGCAGAATTGTTGTTAATGTATAATAAAACTAATTTGAGGCGTTCGGATTTTTGAAAGTGGGGTTTAAATAAATACATATATATACGTAAAATAAGTTATTTAACTGTAATTTACTATAATAAATAAAAGAATGAATTTTTCAAAAATTTTAGTAAAAAGTGAAGTAATTATTAATACAGTTTATTCAGTCATGGCAAAAACAAGAAATTACAGGTAAAATTGAAGCATCCGTAGTCGGCAGGATTCGAACCTGCGCGGGAAGATTCCAATGGATTTCAAGTCCATCGCCTTAACCACTCGGCCACGACTACTCAATGAACTTCGGAACGCATTCACTTTGGTTCTAAAAGATCAGCTGCTGAGTTTAATGTGATTTACGCAGAGAAGTCGTAGAGTAAAAGGAGTTATTTCTCTTGTTTTTTATGGGGAAACCGACAAAGGTAATTAACAAACTTATTTTACATAAAGTAGCAGAATTCTTGTTAATGTATATTAAAACTAATTTGAGGCGTTCGCATTTTTGAAAGTGGGGTTTAAATAAATACATATATATTCGGAAAATAAGTTATTTAACTGTAATTTCCTATAATAAATAATAGATCCTGCATAGCAAATAATAGAAATTACAAAAAAATGGAGGTAAAATTGAAGCATCCGTAGTCGGCAGGATTCGAACCTGCGCAGGATGATTCCAATGGATTTCGAGTCCATCGCCTTAACCACTCGGCCACGACAACTCGGTGACATGCGGAACGCATTTACTTTGCATCTCAAAGATCAGCTGCTGAGTTTAATGTGATTAACGCCGAGAAGTAGTAGAATAAAAGGAGTTATTTCTCTTGTTTTTTATGGGGAAACCGACTAAAGTAATTAACAAACTTATTTTACATAAAGTAGCAGAATTCTTGTTAATGTATATTAAAACTAATTTGAGGCGTTCGGATTTTTGAAAGTGGGGTTTAAATAAATACATATATATTCGGAAAATAAGTTATTTAACTGTAATTTCCTATAATAAATAAAAGATCATGCACAGCAAATAAAAGAAATTACAGGTAAAATAAAAGCATCCGTAGTCGGCAGGATTCGAACCTGCGCGGGAAGATCCCAATCACTTTCAAGTCCATCGCCTTAACCACTCGGCCACTACTACTCGAAAAACTTCGGAACGCATTCACTTTGGTTCTCAAAGATGAGCTGCTGAGTTTAATGTGATTTACGCAGAGAAGTCGTGGAATAAAAGGAGTTATTTCTCTTGTTTTTTATGGGGAAACCGACTAAGGTGTGTGTGTGTATTTTGTGACGGCCGATTATCTACGCTAGGGATATAGGCCCAGGGGGAGGAATGCCCTTCGTGGGGGTCTTTCTAAGGGAACCTAACCCGTATTTACGCAAGGTTCGAAGAAAACCACGAAAACTCCGAACGGTTAGGCCGACGGCCGCGATTGGGTTCGAACCCAGCACCTGCCGTCTACCAGTTGAGAGGTCAGACCCTCTCGGCCACTGGTGGGGCGAAACCGCCTAAGGTAATTAACAAACTTATTTTACATAAAGTAGCAGAATTCTTGTTAATGTATATTAAAACTAATTTGAGGCGTTCGGATTTTTGAAAGTGGGGTTTAAATAAATACATATATATTCGGAAAATAAGTTATTTAACTGTAATTTCGTATAATAAATAAAAGAATGAATTTTTCAAAAATTTTAGTAAAAAGTGAATTAATTGGTGTATTTTTGTCGGCCGATTATCTACGCTATGGGATATATGCCCTATGGGGTGGGTTGCCCTCCGTGGGGGTCTTTCTAAGGGAACCTAACCCGTATTTACGCAAGGTTCGAAGAAAACCACGGAAAACTTCGAACGGTTAGGCCGACGGTCGCGATTGGGTTCGAACCCAGCACCTACCGTCTACCAGTTTGGAGGTCAGAACCTCGCGGCCACTGGTGGGGCTAAGTGAATTAATTATTAATACAGTTAAGTCATGCACAGCAAATAAAAGAAATTACAGGTAAAATAGAAGCATCCGTAGTCGACAGGATTCGAACCTGCGCGGGAAGATCCCAATCACTTTCAAGTCCATCGCCTTAACCACTCGGCCACGACTACTCGAAAAACTTCGGAACGCATTCACTTTGGTTCTCAAAGATGAGCTGCTGAGTTTAATGTGATTTACGCAGAGAAGTCGTAGAGTAAAAGGAGTTATTTCTCTTGTTTTTTATGGGGAAACCGACTAAGGTAATTAACAAACTTATTTTACATAAAGTAGCAGAATTGTTGTTAATGTATATTAAAACTAATTTGAGGCGTTCGGATTTTTGAAAGTGGGGTTTAAATAAATACATATATATTCGGAAAATAAGTTATTTAACTGTAATTTCCTATAATAAATAAAAGAATGAATTTTTCAAAAATTTTAGTAAAAAGTGAAGTAGTTATTAATACATTTAAGTCATGCACAGCAAATAAAGAAATTAAAAGAAAATGGAGGTAAATTTGAAGCATCCGTTGTCGGCAGGATTCGAACCTGCGCGGGAAGATCCCAATGGATTTCTAGTCCATCGCCTTAACTACACGGACACGACTACTCGATGAATTCGGAACGCATTCACTTTGGTTCTCAAAGATCAGCTGCTGAGTTTAATGTGTTTTACGCAGAGAAGTCGAAGAATAAAAGGAGTTATTTCTCTTGTTTTTTATGGGGAAACCGACTAAGTTAATTAACAAACTTATTTTACATAAAGTAGCAGAATTCTTGTTAATGTATATTAAAACTAATTTGAGGCGTTCGGAATTATTGAAAGTGGGGTTTAAATAAATGCATATATATTCGGAAAATAAGTTATTTAACTGTAATTTCCTACAATAAATAAAAGATCATGCATAGCAAATAAAAGAAATTACAGGAAAATGGAGGTAAAATTGAAGCATCCGTAGTCGGCAGGATTCGAACCTGCGCGGGAAGATCCCAATGGATTTCTAGCCCATCGCCTTAACCACTCGGCCACAACTACTCGGTGAACTGCGGAACGCATTTACTTTTCTTCTCAAAGATCAGCTGCTTAGTTTAATGTGATTTACGCAGAGAAGTCGTGGAATAAAAAGAGTTATTTCTCTTGTTTTTTATGGGGAAACCGACAAAGGTAATTAACAAACTTATTTTACATAAAGTAGCAGAATTCTTGTTAATGTATATTAAAACTAATTTGAGGCGTTCGGATTTTTGAAAGTGGGGTTTAAATAAATACATATATATTCGGAAAATAAGTTATTTAACTGTAATTTCCTTTAATAAATAAAAGAATGAATTTTTCAAAAATTTTAGTAAAAAGTGAATTAATTATTAATACAGTTAAGTCATGCACAGCAAATAAAAGAAATTACAAGAAAATGGAGGTAAAATTGAAGAATCCGTTGTCGGCAGGATTCGAACTTGCACGGGAAGATCCCAATGGATTTCTAGTCCATCGCCTTAACCACTCGGCCACGATTACTCGAATAAATCGGAACGCATTCACTTTGGTTCTCAAAGATCAGCTGCTGAGTTTAATGTGATTTACGCAGAGAAGTCGTAGAATAAAAGGAGTTATTTCTCTTGTTTTTTATGGGGGAACCGACTAAGGTAATTAACAAACTTATTTTACATAAAGTAGCAGAATTGTTGTTGATGTATATTAAAACTAATTTGAGGCGTTCGGATTTTTGAAAGTGGGGTTTAAATAAATACATATATATTCGTAAAATAAGTTATTTAACTGTAATTTATTATAATAAATAAAAGAATGAATTTTTCAAAAATTTTAGTAAAAAGGGAAGTAGTTATTAATACAGTTAATTCATGCATAGCAAATACAAGAAATTACAGGTAAAATTGAAGCATTCGTAGTCGGAAGGATTCGAACCTGCGCGGGAAGATCCCAATGGATTTCAAGTCCATCGCCTTAACCACTCGGCCACGACTACTCTGTGACCAGCGGAACGCATTTACTTTTCTTCTCAAAGATCAGCTGCTTAGTTTAATGTGATTTACGCAGAGAAGTCGTGGAAAAAAAGGAGTTATTTCTCTTGTTTTTTATGGGGAAACCGACTAAGGTAATTAACAAACTTATTTTACATAAAGTAGCAGAATTCTTGTTAATGTATATTAAAACTAATTTGAGGCGTTCGGATTTTTGAAAGTGGGGTTTAAATAAATACATATATATTCGGAAAATAAGTTATTTAACTGTAATTTCCTATAATAAATAAAAGAATGAATTTTTCAAAAATTTTAGTAAAAAGTGAATTAATTATTAATACAGTTAAGTCATGCACAGCAAATAAAAGAAATTACAAGAAATTGGAGGTATAATTGAAGCATCCGTTGTCGGCAGGATTCGAACTTGCGCGGGAAGATCCCAATGGATTTCTAGTCCATCGCCTTAACCACTCGGCCACGATTACTCGAATAAACCGGAACGCATTCACTTTGGTTCTCAAAGATCAGCTGCTGAGTTTCATGTGATTTACGCAGAGAAGTCGTAGAATAAAAGGATTTATTTCTCTTGTTTTTTATGGGGTTGATTGATTGATTGATTTTTGACGTCCGATTATCTGCGCTAGGGATATAGGACCAGGGGGGAATGCCCTTCGTGGGGGTCTTTCTAAGGGAACCTAACCCGTATTTACGCAAGGTTCGAAGAAAACCACGAAAACTCCGAACGGTTAGGCCGACAGCCGCGATTGGGTTCGAACCCAGCACCTGCCGTCTACCAGTTGAGAAGTCCGAACCTCTCGGCCACTGGTGGGGCCTGTTTTTTATGGGGAAACCGACTAATGTAATTAACAAATTTATTTTACATAAAGTAGCAGAATTGTTGTTAATGTATATTA
>OZ025295.1:210527667-210530167 GCA_964019185.1 Maratus speculifer
ATTAACAAACTTATTTTACATAAAGTAGCAGAATTGTTGTTGATGTATATTAAAACTAATTTGAGGCGTTCGGATTTTTGAAAGTGGGGTTTAAATAAATACATATATATTCGTAAAATAAGTTATTTAACTGTAATTTATTATAATAAATAAAAGAATGAATTTTTCAAAAATTTTAGTAAAAAGGGAAGTAATTATTAATAGAGTTAATTCATGCATAGCAAATACAAGAAATTACAGGTAAAATTGAAGCATCCGTTGTCGGCAGGATTCAAACCTGCGCGGGAAGATCCCAATGGATTTCAAGTCCATCGCCTTAATCACTCGGCCACGACTACTCAATGAACTTCGGAACGCATTCACTTTGGTTCTCAAAGATCAGCTGCTGAGTTTAATGTGATTTACGCAGAGAAGTCGTAGAATAAAAGGAGTTATTTCTCTTGTTTTTTATGTTGGAACCGACTAAGGTAATTAACAAACTTATTTTACATAAAGTAGCAGAATTGTTGTTATGTATATTAAAACTAATTTGAGGCGTTCGGATTTTTGAAAGTGGGGTTTAAATAAATACATATATATTCGTAAAATAAGTTATTTAACTGTAATTTACTATAATAAATAAAAGAATGAATTTTTCAAAAATTTTAGTAAAAAGGGAAGTAATTATCAATACAGTTAATTCATGCATAGCAAATACAAGAAATTACAGGTAAAATTGAAGCATCCGTTGTCGGCAGGATTCAAACCTGCGCGGGAAGATCCCAATGGATTTCAAGTCCATCGCCTTAACCACTCGGCCACGACTACTCAATGAACTTCGGAACGCATTCACTTTGGTTCTCAAAGATCAGCTGCTGAGTTTAATGTGATTTACGCAGAGAAGTCGTAGAATAAAAGGAGTTATTTCTCTTGTTTTTTATGGGGAAACCGACTAAGGTAATTAACAAACTTATTTTACATAAAGTAGCAGAATTCTTGTTAATGTATATTAAAACTAATTTGAGGCGTTCGGAATTATTGAAAGTGGTATTTAAATAAATGCATATATATTCGGAAAATAAGTTATTTAACTGTAATTTCCTACAATAAATAAAAGATCATGCATAGCAAATAAAAGAAATTACAGGAAAATGGAGGTAAAATTGAAGCATCCGTAGTCGGCAGGATTCGAACCTGCGCGGGAAGATCCCAATGGATTTCTAGCCCATCGCCTTAACCACTCGGCCACGACTACTCGGTGAACTGCGGAACGCATTTACTTTTCTTCTCAAAGATCAGCTGCTTAGTTTAATGTGATTTACGCAGAGAAGTCGTGGAATAAAAGGAGTTATTTCTCTTGTTTTTTATGGGGAAACTGACTAAGGTAATTAACAAACTTATTTTACATAAAGTAGCAGAATTCTTGTTAATGTATATTAAAACTAATTTGAGGCGTTCGGATTTTTGAAAGTGGGGTTTAAATAAATACATATATATTCGGAAAATAAGTTATTTAACTGTAATTTCCTATAATAAATAAAAGAATGAATTTTTCAAAAATTTTAGTAAAAAGTGAAGTAGTTATTAATACATTTAAGTCATGCACAGCAAATAAAGAAATTAAAAGAAAATGGAGGTAAATTTGAAGCATCCGTTGTCGGCAGGATTCGAACCTGCGCGGGAAGATCCCAATGGATTTCTAGTCCATCGCCTTAACTACACGGACACGACTACTCGATGAATTCGGAACGCATTCACTTTGGTTCTCAAAGATCAGCTGCTGAGTTTAATGTGTTTTACGCAGAGAAGTCGAAGAATAAAAGGAGTTATTTCTCTTGTTTTTTATGGGGAAACCGACTAAGTTAATTAACAAACTTATTTTACATAAAGTAGCAGAATTCTTGTTAATGTATATTAAAACTAATTTGAGGCGTTCGGAATTATTGAAAGTGGGGTTTAAATAAATGCATATATATTCGGAAAATAAGTTATTTAACTGTAATTTCCTACAATAAATAAAAGATCATGCATAGCAAATAAAAGAAATTACAGGAAAATGGAGGTAAAATTGAAGCATCCGTAGTCGGCAGGATTCGAACCTGCGCGGGAAGATCCCAATGGATTTCTAGCCCATCGCCTTAACCACTCGGCCACGACTACTCGGCGAACTGCGGAACGCATTTACTTTTCTTCTCAAAGATCAGCTGCTTAGTTTAATGTGATTTACGCAGAGAAGTCGTGGAATAAAAAGAGTTATTTCTCTTGTTTTTTATGTGGAAACCGACTAAGGTAATTAACAAACTTATTTTACATAAAGTAGCAGAATTCTTGTTAATGTATATTAAAACTAATTTGAGGCATTCGGATTTTTGAAAGTGGGGTTTAAATAAATACATATATATTCGTAAAATAAGTTATTTAACTGTAATTTACTATAATAAATAAAAGAATGAATTTTTCAAAAATTTTAGTAAAAAGGGAAGTAATTATCAATACAGTTAATTCATGCATAGCAAATACA
>OZ025295.1:210572667-210587667 GCA_964019185.1 Maratus speculifer
TTTGAAGCATCCGTTGTCGGCAGGATTCGAACCTGCGCGGGAAGATCCCAATGGATTTCTAGTCCATCGCCTTAACTACACGGACACGACTACTCGATGAATTCGGAACGCATTCACTTTGGTTCTCAAAGATCAGCTGCTGAGTTTAATGTGTTTTACGCAGAGAAGTCGAAGAATAAAAGGAGTTATTTCTCTTGTTTTTTATGGGGAAACCGACTAAGTTAATTAACAAACTTATTTTACATAAAGTAGCAGAATTCTTGTTAATGTATATTAAAACTAATTTGAGGCGTTCGGAATTATTGAAAGTGGGGTTTAAATAAATGCATATATATTCGGAAAATAAGTTATTTAACTGTAATTTCCTACAATAAATAAAAGATCATGCATAGCAAATAAAAGAAATTACAGGAAAATGGAGGTAAAATTGAAGCATCCGCAGTCGGCAGGATTCGAACCTGCGCGGGAAGATCCCAATGGATTTCTAGCCCATCGCCTTAAGCACTCGGCCACGACTACTCGGTGAACTGCGGAACGCATTTACTTTTCTTCTCAAAGATCAGCTGCTTAGTTTAATGTGATTTACGCAGAGAAGTCGTGGAATAAAAAGAGTTATTTCTCTTGTTTTTTATGGGGAAACCGACTAAGGTAATTAACAAACTTATTTTACATAAAGTAGCAGAATTCTTGTTAATGTATATTAAAACTAATTTGAGGCGTTCGGATTTTTGAAAGTGGAGTTTAAATAAATACATATATATTCGGAAAATAAGTTATTTAACTGTAATTTCCTTTAATAAATAAAAGAATGAATTTTTCAAAAATTTTAGTAAAAAGTGAATTAATTATTAATACAGTTAAGTCATGCACAGCAAATAAAAGAAATTACAAGAAAATGGAGGTAAAATTGAAGTATCCGTTGTCGGCAGGATTCGAACTTGCACGGGAAGATCCCAATGGATTTCTAGTCCATCGCCTTAACCACTCGGCCACGATTACTCGAATAAATCGGAACGCATTCACTTTGGTTCTCAAAGATCAGCTGCTGAGTTTAATGTGATTTACGCAGAGAAGTCGTAGAATAAAAGGAGTTATTTCTCTTGTTTTTTATGGGGGAACCGACTAAGGTAATTAACAAACTTATTTTACATAAAGTAGCAGAATTGTTGTTGATGTATATTAAAACTAATTTGAGGCGTTCGGATTTTTGAAAGTGGGGTTTAAATAAATACATATATATTCGTAAAATAAGTTATTTAACTGTAATTTATTATAATAAATAAAAGAATGAATTTTTCAAAAATTTTAGTAAAAAGGGAAGTAATTATTAATACAGTTAACTCATTCATAGCAAATACAAGAAATTACAGGTAAAATTGAAGCATTCGTAGTCGGAAGGATTCGAACCTGCGCGGGAAGATCCCAATGGATTTTAAGTCCATCGCCTTAACCACTCGGCCACGACTACTCTGTGACCAGCGGAACGCATTTACTTTTCTTCTCAAAGATCAGCTGCTTAGTTTAATGTGATTTACGCAGAGAAGTCGTGGAATAAAAGGAGTTATTTCTCTTGTTTTTTATGGGGAAACCGACTAAGGTAATTAACAAACTTATTTTACATAAAGTAGCAGAATTCTTGTTAATGTATATTAAAACTAATTTGAGGCGTTCGGATTTTTGAAAGTGGGGTTTAAATAAATACATATATATTCGGAAAATAAGTTATTTAACTGTAATTTCCTATAATAAATAAAAGAATGAATTTTTCAAAAATTTTAGTAAAAAGTGAATTAATTATTAATACAGTTAAGTCATGCACAGCAAATAAAAGAAATTACAAGAAATTGGAGGTATAATTGAAGCATCCGTTGTCGGCAGGATTCGAACCTGCGCGGGAAGATCACTATGGATTTCTAGTCCATCGCCTTAACTACACGGACACGACTACTCGATGAAATCGGAACGCATTCACTTTGGTTCTCAAAGATCAGCTGCTGAGTTTAATGTGATTTACGCAGAGAAGTCGTAGAATAAAAGGAGTTATTTCTCTTGTTTTTTATGGGGAAACCGACTAAGGTAATTAACAAACTTATTTTACATAAAGTAGCAGAATTGTTGTTAATGTATATTAAAACTAATTTGAGGCGTTCGGATTTTTGAAAGTGGGGTTTAAATAAATACATATATATTCGGAAAATAAGTTATTTAACTGTAATTTCCTATAATAAATAAAAGAATGAATTTTTCAAAAATTTTAGTTAAAAGTGAAATAGTTATTAATACATTTAAGTCATGCACAGCAAATAAAAGAAATTACAAGAAAATGGAGGTAAAATTGAAGCATCCGTTGTCGGCAGGTTTCTAACCTGCGCGGGAAAATCCCAATGGATTTCTAGTCCATCGCCTTAACCACTCGGCCACGACTACTCGGTAAGCTGTGGAACGCATTTACTTTGCTTCTCAAACATCAGCTGCTTAGTTTAATGTTATTTACGCCGAGAAGTAGTAGAATAAAAAGGAGTTATTTCTCTTGTTTTTTATGGGGAAACCGACTAAAGTAATTAACAAACTTATTTTACATAAAGTAGCAGAATTCTTGTTAATGTATATTAAAACTAATTTGAGGCGTTCGCATTTTTGAAAGTGGGGTTTAAATAAATACATATATATTCGGAAAATAAGTTATTTAACTGTAATTTACTATAATAAATAAAAGATCATGCATAGCAAATAAAAGAAATTACAAGAAAAAGGAGGTAAAATTGAAGAATCCGCAGTCGGCAGAATTCGAACCTGCGCGGGAAGATCCCAATGGATTTCTAGTCCACCGCCTTAACCACTCGGCCACGACTACTCGATTAGCTTCGGAACGCATTCACTTTGGTTCTCAAAGATCAGCTGCTGAGTTTAATGTGATTTACGCAGAGAAGTCGTAGAATAAAAGGTGTTATTTCTCTTGTTTTTTATGGGGAAACCGACTAAAGTAATTAACAAACTTATTTTACATAAAGTAGCAGAATTCTTGTTAATGTATATTAAAACTAATTTGAGGCGTTCGCATTTTTGAAAGTGGGGTTTAAATAAATACATATATATTCGGAAAATAAGTTATTTAACTGTAATTTACTATAATAAATAAAAGATCATGCATAGCAAATAAAAGAGATTACAGGAAAATGGAGGTAAAATTGAAGCATCCGTAGTCGGCAGGATTCGAACCTGCGCGGGAAGATCCCAATGGATTTCTAGCCCATCGCCTTAACCACTCGGCCACGACTACTCGGCAAACTGCGGAACGCATTTACTTTTCTTCTCAAAGATCAGCTGCTTAGTTTAATGTGATTTACGCAGAGAAGTCGTGGAATAAAAAGAGTTATTTCTCTTGTTTTTTATGTGGAAACCGACTAAGGTAATTAACAAACTTATTTTACATAAAGTAGCAGAATTCTTGTTAATGTATATTAAAACTAATTTGAGGCGTTCGGATTTTTGAAAGTGGGGTTTAAATAAATACATATATATTCGGAAAATAAGTTATTTAACTGTAATTTCCTTTAATAAATAAAAGAATGAATTTTTCAAAAATTTTAGTAAAAAGTGAATTAATTATTAATACAGTTAAGTCATGCATAGCAAATAAAAGAAATTACAAGAAAATGGAGGTAAAATTGAAGCATCCGTAGTCGGCAGGATTCGAACCTGCGCAGGAAGATCCCAATGGATTTCTAGTCTATCGCCTTAACCACTCGGCCACGATTACTCGAATAAATCGGAACGCATTCACTTTGGTTCTCAAAGATCAGCTGCTGAGTTTAATGTGATTTACGCAGAGAAGTCGTAGAATAAAAGGAGTTATTTCTCTTGTTTTTTATGTTGGAACCGACTAAGGTAATTAACAAACTTATTTTACATAAAGTAGCAGAATTGTTGTTATGTATATTAAAACTAATTTGAGGCGTTCGGATTTTTGAAAGTGGGGTTTAAATAAATACATATATATTCATAAAATAAGTTATTTAACTGTAATTTACTATAATAAATAAAAGAATGAATTTTTCAAAAATTTTAGTAAAAAGGGAAGTAATTATCAATACAGTTAATTCATGCATAGCAAATACAAGAAATTACAGGTAAAATTGAAGCATCCGTTGTCGGCAGGATTCAAACCTGCGCGGGAAGATCCCAATGGATTTCAAGTCCATCGCCTTAACCACTCGGCCACGACTACTCAAGGAACTTCGGAACGCATTCACTTTGGTTCTCAAAGATCAGCTGCTGAGTTTAATGTGATTTACGCAGAGAAGTCGTAGAATAAAAAGAGTTATTTCTCTTGTTTTTTATGGGGAAACCGACTAAGGTAATTAACAAACTTACTTTACATAAAGTAGCAGAATTCTTGTTAATGTATATTAAAACTAATTTGAGGCGTTCGGAATTATTGAAAGTGGTATTTAAATAAATGCATATATATTCGGAAAATAAGTTATTTAACTGTAATTTCCTACAATAAATAAAAGATCATGCATAGCAAATAAAAGAAATTACAGGAAAATGGAGGTAAAATTGAAGCATCCGTAGTCGGCAGGATTCAAACCTGCGCGGGAAGATCCCAATGGATTTCTAGCCCATCGCCTTAACCACTCGGCCACGACTACTCGGTGAACTGCGGAACGCATTTACTTTTCTTCTCAAAGATCAGCTGCTTAGTTTAATGTGATTTACGCAGAGAAGTCGTGGAATAAAAGGAGTTATTTCTCTTGTTTTTTATGGGGAAACCGACTAAGGTAATTAACAAACTTATTTTACATAAAGTAGCAGAATTCTTGTTAATGTATATTAAAACTAATTTGAGGCGTTCGGATTTTTGAAAGTGGGGTTTAAATAAATACATATATATTCGGAAAATAAGTTATTTAACTGTAATTTCCTATAATAAATAAAAGAATGAATTTTTCAAAAATTTTAGTAAAAAGTGAATTAATTATTAATACAGTTAAGTCATGCACAGCAAATAAAAGAAATTACAGGTAAAATAGAAGCATCCGTAGTCGGCAGGATTCGAACCTGCGCGGGAAGATCCCAATCACTTTCAAGTCCATCGCCTTAACCACTCGGCCACGACTACTCGAAAAACTTTGGAACGCATTCACTTTGGTTCTCAAAGATGAGCTGCTGAGTTTAATGTGATTTACGCAGAGAAGTCGTAGAGTAAAAGGAGTTATTTCTCTTGTTTTTTATGGGGAAACCGACTAAGGTAATTAACAAACTTATTTTACATAAAGTAGCAGAATTGTTGTTAATGTATATTAAAACTAATTTGAGGCGTTCGGATTTTTGAAAGTGGGGTTTAAATAAATGCATATATATTCGGAAAATAAGTTATTTAACTGTAATTTCCTATAATAAATAAAAGAATGAATTTTTCAAAAATTTTAGTAAAAAGTGAAGTAGTTATTAATACATTTAAGTCATGCACAGCAAATAAAGAAATTAAAAGAAAATGGAGGTAAATTTGAAGCATCCGTTGTCGGCAGGATTCGAACCTGCGCGGGAAGATCCCAATGGATTTCTAGTCCATCGCCTTAACTACACGGACACGACTACTCGATGAATTCGGAACGCATTCACTTTGGTTCTCAAAGATCAGCTGCTGAGTTTAATGTGTTTTACGCAGAGAAGTCGAAGAATAAAAGGAGTTATTTCTCTTGTTTTTTATGGGGAAACCGACTAAGTTAATTAACAAACTTATTTTACATAAAGTAGCAGAATTCTTGTTAATGTATATTAAAACTAATTTGAGGCGTTCGGAATTATTGAAAGTGGGGTTTAAATAAATGCATATATATTCGGAAAATAAGTTATTTAACTGTAATTTCCTACAATAAATAAAAGATCATGCATAGCAAATAAAAGAAATTACAGGAAAATGGAGGTAAAATTGCAGCATCCGTAGTCGGCAGGATTCGAACCTGCGCGGGAAGATCCCAATGGATTTCTAGCCCATCGCCTTAACCACTCGGCCACGACTACCCGGTGAACTGCGGAACGCATTTACTTTTCTTCTCAAAGATCAGCTGCTTAGTTTAATGTGATTTACGCAGAGAAGTCGTGGAATAAAAAGAGTTATATCTCTTGTTTTTTATGGGGAAACCGACTAAGGTAATTAACAAACTTATTTTACATAAAGTAGCAGAATTCTTGTTAATGTATATTAAAACTAATTTGAGGCGTTCGGATTTTTGAAAGTGGGGTTTAAATAAATACATATATATTCGGAAAATAAGTTATTTAACTGTAATTTCCTTTAATAAATAAAAGAATGAATTTTTCAAAAATTTTAGTAAAAAGTGAATTAATTATTAATACAGTTAAGTCATGCACAGCAAATAAAAGAAATTACAAGAAAATGGAGGTAAAATTGAAGTATCCGTTGTCGGCAGGATTCGAACTTGCACGGGAAGATCCCAATGGATTTCTAGTCCATCGCCTTAACCACTCGGCCACGATTACTCGAATAAATCGGAACGCATTCACTTTGGTTCTCAAAGATCAGCTGCTGAGTTTAATGTGATTTACGCAGAGAAGTCGTAGAATAAAAGGAGTTATTTCTCTTGTTTTTTATGGGGGAACCGACTAAGGTAATTAAGAAAATTATTTTACATAAAGTAGCAGAATTGTTGTTAATGTATATTAAAACTAATTTGAGGCGTTCGGATTTTTGAAAGTGGGGTTTAAATAAATACATATATATTCGTAAAATAAGTTATTTAACTGTAATTTACTATAATAAATAAAAGAATGAATTTTTCAAAAATTTTAGTAAAAAGTGAATTATTAATACAGTTAATTCATGCATAGCAAATACAAGAAATTACAGGTAAAATTGAAGCATCCGTCGTCGGCAGGATTCAAACTTGCGCGGGAAGATCCCAATCAATTTCAAGTCCATCGCCTTAACCACTCGGCCACGACTACTCGATTATCTTCGGAACGCATTTATTTTGCTTCTCAAACATCAGCTGCTTAGTTTAATGTTATTTACGCCGAGAAGTAGTAGAATAAAAAGGAGTTATTTCTCTTGTTTTTTATGGGGAAACCGACTAAAGTAATTAACAAACTTATTTTACATAAAGTAGCAGAATTTTTGTTAATGTATATTAAAACTAATTTGAGGCGTTCGGATTTTTGAAAGTGGGGTTTAAATAAATACATATATATTCGTAAAATAAGTTATTTAACTGTAATTTACTATAATAAATAAAAGATCATGCATAGCAAATAAAAGAAATTACATGAAAAAGGAGGTAAAATTGAAGCATCCGTAGTCGGCAGGATTCGAACCTGCGCGGGAAAATCCCAATGGATTTCTAGTCCATCGCCTTAACCACTCGCCCACGACTACTCGGTAAACTGCGGAACGCATTCACTTTGGTTCTCAAAGATCAGCTGCTGAGTTTAATGTGATTTACGCAGAGAAGTCGTAGAATAAAAGGAGTTATTTCTCTTGTTTTTTATGGGGAAACCGACTAAGGTAATTAACAAACTTATTTTACACAAAGTAGCAGAATTGTTGTTGATGTATATTAAAACTAATTTGAGGCGTTCGGATTTTTGAAAGTGGGGTTTAAATAAATACATATATATTCGTAAAATAAGTTATTTAACTGTAATATACTATAATAAATAAAAGAATGAATTTTTCAAAAATTTTAGTAAAAAGTGAAGTAATTATTAATACAGTTAATTCATGCATAGCAAATACAAGAAATTACAGGTAAAATTGAAGCATCCGTAGTCGGCAGGATTCGAAACTGCGCGGGAAGATCCCAATGGATTTCAAGTCCATCGCCTTAACCACTCGGCCACGACTACTCGATTAACTCCGGAACGCATTCACTTTGGTTCTCAAAGATCAGCTGCTGAGTTTAATGTGATTTACGCAGAGAAGTCGTAGAATAAAAGGAGTTATTTCTCTTGTTTTTTATGGGGGAACCGACTAAGGTAATTAACAAACTTATTTTACATAAAGTAGCAGAATTGTTGTTGATGTATATTAAAACTAATTTGAGGCGTTCGGATTTTTGAAAGTGGGGTTTAAATAAATACATATATATTCGTAAAATAAGTTATTTAACTGTAATTTATTATAATAAATAAAAGAATGAATTTTTCAAAAACTTTAGTAAAAAGGGAAGTAATTATTAATAGAGTTAATTCATGCATAGCAAATACAAGAAATTACAGGTAAAATTGAAGCATCCGATGTCGGCAGGATTCAAACCTGCGCGGGAAGATCCCAATGGATTTCAAGTCCATCGCCTTAACCACTCGGCCACGACTACTCAATGAACTTCGGAACGCATTCACTTTGGTTCTCAAAGATCAGCTGCTGAGTTTAATGTGATTTACGCAGAGAAGTCGTAGAATAAAAGGAGTTATTTCTCTTGTTTTTTATGGGGAAACCGACTAAGGTAATTAACAAACTTATTTTACATAAAGTAGCAGAATTCTTGTTAATGTATATTAAAACTAATTTGAGGCGTTCGGAATTATTGAAAGTGGGGTTTAAATAAATGCATATATATTCGGAAAATAAGTTATTTAACTGTAATTTCCTACAATAAATAAAAGATCATGCATAGCAAATAAAAGAAATTACAGGAAAATGGAGGTAAAATTGAAGCGTCCGTGTCGGCAGGATTCGAACCTGCGCGGGAAGATCCCAATGGATTTCTAGCCCATCGCCTTAACCACTCGGCCACGACTACTCGGTGAACTGCGGAACGCATTTACTTTTCTTCTCAAAGATCAGCTGCTTAGTTTAATGTGATTTACGCAGAGAAGTCGTGGAATAAAAGGAGTTATTTCTCTTGTTTTTTATGGGGAAACCGACTAAGGTAATTAACAAACTTATTTTACATAAAGTAGCAGAATTCTTGTTAATGTATTTTAAAACTAATTTGAGGCGTTCGGATTTTTGAAAGTGGGGTTTAAATAAATACATATATATTCGGAAAATAAGTTATTTAACTGTAATTTCCTATAATAAATAAAAGAATGAATTTTTCAAAAATTTTAGTAAAAAGTGAATTAATTATTAATACAGTTAAGTCATGCACAGCAAATAAAAGAAATTACAGGTAAAATAGAAGCATCCGTAGTCGGCAGGATTCGAACCTGCGCGGGAAGATCCCAATCACTCTCAAGTCCATCGCCTTAACCACTCGGCCACGACTACTCGAAGAACTTCGGAACGCATTTACTTTGGTTCTCAAAGATGAGCTGCTGAGTTTAATGTGATTTACGCAGAGAAGTCGTAGAATAAAAGGAGTTATTTCTCTTGTTTTTTATGGGGAAACCGACTAAGGTAATTAACAAACTTATTTTACATAAAGTAGCAGAATTCTTGTTAATGTATATTAAAACTAATTTGAGGCGTTCGGAATTATTGAAAGTGGTATTTAAATAAATGCATATATATTCGGAAAATAAGTTATTTAACTGTAATTTCCTACAATAAATAAAAGATCATGCATAGCAAATAAAAGAAATTACAGGAAAATGGAGGTAAAATTGAAGCATCCGTAGTCGGCAGGATTCGAACCTGCGCGGGAAGATCCCAATGGATTTCTAGCCCATCGCCTTAACCACTCGGCCACGACTACTCGGTGAACTGCGGAACGCATTTACTTTTCTTCTCAAAGATCAGCTGCTTAGTTTAATGTGATTTACGCAGAGAAGTCGTGGAATAAAAGGAGTTATTTCTCTTGTTTTTTATGGGGAAACCGACTAAGGTAATTAACAAACTTATTTTACATAAAGTAGCAGAATTCTTGTTAATGTATATTAAAACTAATTTGAGGCGTTCGGATTTTTGAAAGTGGGGTTTAAATAAATACATATATATTCGGAAAATAAGTTATTTAACTATAATTTCCTATAATAAATAAAAGAATGAATTTTTCAAAAATTTTAGTAAAAAGTGAATTAATTATTAATACAGTTAAGTCATGCACAGCAAATAAAAGAAATTACAAGAAAATGGAGGTAAAATTGAAGAATCCGTTGTCGGCAGGATTCGAACTTGCACGGGAAGATCCCAATGGATTTCTAGTCCATCGCCTTAACCACTCGGCCACGATTACTCGAATAAATCGGAACGCATTCACTTTGGTTCTCAAAGATCAGCTGCTGAGTTTAATGTGATTTACGCAGAGAAGTCGTAGAATAAAAGGAGTTATTTCTCTTGTTTTTTATGGGGGAACCGACTAAGGTAATTAACAAACTTATTTTACATAAAGTAGCAGAATTGTTGTTGATGTATATTAAAACTAATTTGAGGCGTTCGGATTTTTGAAAGTGGGGTTTAAATAAATACATATATATTCGTAAAATAAGTTATTTAACTGTAATTTATTATAATAAATAAAAGAATGAATTTTTCAAAAATTTTAGTAAAAAGGGAAGTAATTATTAATACAGTTAATTCATGCATAGCAAATACAAGAAATTACAGGTAAAATTGAAGCATTCGTAGTCGGAAGGATTCGAACCTGCGCGGGAAGATCCCAATGGATTTCTAGCCCACCGCCTTAACCACTCGGCCACGACTACTCTGTGACCAGCGGAACGCATTTACTTTTCTTCTCAAAGATCAGCTGCTTAGTTTAATGTGATTTACGCAGAGAAGTCGTGGAATAAAAGGAGTTATTTCTCTTGTTTTTTATGGGGAAACCGACTAAGGTAATTAACAAACTTATTTTACATAAAGTAGCAGAATTCTTGTTAATGTATATTAAAACTAATTTGAGGCGTTCGGATTTTTGAAAGTGGGGTTTAAATAAATACATATATATTCGGAAAATAAGTTATTTAACTGTAATTTCCTATAATAAATAAAAGAATGAATTTTTCAAAAATTTTGGTAAAAAGTGAATTAATTATTAATACAGTTAAGTCATGCACAGCAAATAAAAGAAATTACAAGAAATTGGAGGTATAATTGAAGCATCCGTTGTCGGCAGGATTCGAACCTGCGCGGGAAGATCACAATGGATTTCTAGTCCATCGCCTTAACTACACGGACACGACTACTCGATGAATTCGGAACGCATTCACTTTGGTTCTCAAAGATCAGCTGCTGAGTTTAATGTGTTTTACGCAGAGAAGTCGAAGAATAAAAGGAGTTATTTCTCTTGTTTTTTATGGGGAAACCGACTAAGTTAATTAACAAACTTATTTTACATAAAGTAGCAGAATTCTTGTTAATGTATATTAAAACTAATTTGAGGCGTTCGGAATTATTGAAAGTGGGGTTTAAATAAATGCATATATATTCGGAAAATAAGTTATTTAACTATAATTTCCTACAATAAATAAAAGATCATACATAGCAAATAAAAGAAATTACAGGAAAATGGAGGTAAAATTGAAGCATCCGTAGTCGGCAGGATTCGAACCTGCGCGGGAAGATCCCAATGGATTTCTAGCCCATCGCCTTAACCACTCGGCCACGACTACTCGGTGACCTGCGGAACGCATTTACTTTTCTTCTCAAAGATCAGCTGCTTAGTTTAATGTGATTTACGCAGAGAAGTCGTGGAATAAAAAGAGTTATTTCTCTTGTTTTTTATGGGGAAACCGACTAAGGTAATTAACAAACTTATTTTACATAAAGTAGCAGAATTCTTGTTAATGTATATTAAAACTATTTTGAGGCGTTCGGATTTTTGAAAGTGGGGTTTAAATAAATACATATATATTCGGAAAATAAGTTATTTAACTGTAATTTCCTTTAATAAATAAAAGAATGAATTTTTCAAAAATTTTAGTAAAAAGTGAGTTAATTATTAATACAGTTAAGTCATGCACAGCAAATAAAAGAAATTACTAGAAAATGGAGGTAAAATTGAAGCATCCGTTGTCGGCAGGATTCGAACTTGCACGGGAAGATCCCAATGGATTTCTAGTCCATCGCCTTAACCACTCGGCCACGATTACTCGAATAAATCGGAACGCATTCACTTTGGTTCTCAAAGATCAGCTGCTGAGTTTAATGTGATTTACGCAGAGAAGTCGTAGAATAAAAGGAGTTATTTCTCTTGTTTTTTATGGGGGAACCGACTAAGGTAATTAACAAACTTATTTTACATAAAGTAGCAGAATTGTTGTTGATGTATATTAAACTAATTTGAGGCGTTCGGATTTTTGAAAGTGGGGTTTAAATAAATACATATATATTCGTAAAATAAGTTATTTAACTGTAATTTATTATAATAAATAAAAGAATGAATTTTTCAAAAATTTTAGTAAAAAGGGAAGTAATTATTAATACAGTTAATTCATGCATAGCAAATACAAGAAATTACAGGTAAAATTGAAGCATTCGTAGTCGGCAGGATTCGAACCTGCGCGGGAAGATCCCAATGGATTTCAAGTCCATCGCCTTAACCACTCGGCCACGACTACCCGATGAACTTCGGAGCGCATTCACTTTGGTTCTCAAACATCAGCTGCTAAGTTTAATGTGATTTACGCAGAGAAGTCGTAGAGTAAAAGGAGTTATTTCTCTTGTTTTTTATGGGGAAACCGACTAAAGTAATTAACAAACTTATTTTACATAAAGTAGCAGAATTCTTGTTAATGTATATTAAAACTAATTTGAGGCGTTCGGAATTATTGAAAGTGGGGTTTAAATAAATGCATATATATTCGGAAAATAAGTTATTTAACTGTAATTTCTTATAATAAATAAAAGATCATGCATAGCAAATAAAAGAAATTACAAGAAAATGGAGGAAAAATTGAAGCATCCGTAGTCGGCAGGATTCGAACTTGCGCGGGAAGATCCCAATAGATTTCTAGTCCATCGCCTTAACCACTCGGCCACGACTACTCGGTGAACTGCGGAACGCATTTACTTTGCTTCTCAAAGATCAGCTGCTTAGTTTAATGTGATTTACGCAGAGAAGTCGTGGAATAAAAGGAGTTATTTCTCTTGTTTTTTATGGGGAAACCGACTAAGGTAATTAACAAACTTATTTTACATAAAGTAGCAGAAATGTTGTTAATGTATATTAAAACTAATTTGAGGCGTTCGGACTTTTGAAAGTGGGGTTTAAATAAATACATATATATTCGTAAAATAAGTTATTTAACTGTAATTTACTATAATAAATAAAAGAATGAATTTTTCAAAAATTTTAGTAAAAAGGGAAGTAATTATTAATACAGTTAATTCATGCATAGCAAATACAAGAAATTACTGGTAAAATATAAGCATTCGTAGTCGGAAGGATTCGAACCTGCGCGGGAAGATCCCAATGGATTTCAAATCCATGGCCTTAACCACTCGGCCACGACTACTCGATGAACTTCGGAACGCATTCACTTTGGTTCTAAAAGATCAGCTGCTGAGTTTAATGTGATTTACGCAGAGAAGTCGTAGAGTAAAAGGAGTTATTTCTCTTGTTTTTTATGGGGAAACCGACTAAGGTAATTAACAAACTTATTTTACATAAAGCAGCAGAATTCTTGTTAATGTATATTAAAACTAATTTGAGGCGTTCGGAATTATTGAAAGTGGGGTTTAAATAAATGCATATATATTCGGAAAATAAGTTATTTAACTGTAATTTCCTATAATAAATAAAAGATCATGCATAGCAAATAAAAGAAATTACAAGAAAATGGAGGTAAAATTGAAGCATCCGTTGTCGGCAGGATTCGAACTTGCACGGGAAGATCCCAATGGATTTCTAGTCCATCGCCTTAACCACTCGGCCACGATTACTCGACTAAATCGGAACGCATTCACTTTGGTTCTCAAAGATCAGCTGCTGAGTTTAATGTGATTTACGCAGAGAAGTCGTAGAATAAAAGGAGTTATTTCTCTTGTTTTTTATGGGGGAACCGACTAAGGTAATTAACAAACTTATTTTACATAAAGTAGCAGAATTGTTGTTGATGTATATTAAAACTAATTTGAGGCGTTCGGATTTTTGAAAGTGGGGTTTAAATAAATACATATATATTCGTAAAATAAGTTATTTAACTGTAATTTATTATAATAAATAAAAGAATGAATTTTTCAAAAATTTTAGTAAAAAGGGAAGTAATTATTAATACAGTTAATTCATGCATAGCAAATACAAGAAATTACTGGTAAAATTGAAGCATTCGTAGTCGGCAGGATTCGAACCTGCGCGGGAAGATCCCAATGGATTTCAAGTCCATCGCCTTAACCACTCGGCCACGACTACTCGATGAACTTCGGAACGCATTCACTTTGGTTCTCAAAGATCAGCAGCTGAGTTTAATGTGATTTACGCAGAGAAGTCGTAGAGAGAAAGGAGTTATTTCTCTTGTTTTTTATGGGGTTGGTTGGTTGGTTGATTTTGTCGTCCGATTATCTACGCTAATGGGATATAGGACCAGGGGGCGTGCCCTCCGTGGGGGTCTTTCTAAGGGAACCTAACCCGTATTTACGCAAGGTTCGAAGAAAACCACGGAAAACTCCGAACTGTTTTTTATGGGGAAACCGACTAAGGTAATTAACAAACTTATTTTACATAAAGTAGCAGAATTCTTGTTAATGTATATTAAAACTAATTTGAGGCGTTCGGAATTATTGAAAGTGGGGTTTAAATAAATGCATATATATTCGGAAAATAAGTTATTTAACTGTAATTTCCTATAATAAATAAAAGATCATGCATAGCAAATAAAAGAAATTACAAGAAAATGGAGGTAAAATTGAAGCATCCGTAGTCGGCAGGATTCGAACCTGCGCGGGAAGATCCCAATGGATTTCTAGTCCATCGCCTTAACCACTCGGCCACGACTACTCGGTGAACTGCGGAACGCATTTACTTTGCTTCTCAAAGATCAGCTGCTTAGTTTAATGTGATTTACGCAGAGAAGTCGTGGAATAAAAGGAGTTATTTCTCTTGTTTTTTATGGGAAAACCGACTAAGGTAATTAACAAACTTATTTTACATA
>OZ025295.1:210595167-210597667 GCA_964019185.1 Maratus speculifer
GATCATGCATAGCAAATAAAAGAAATTACAAGAAAATGGAGGTAAAATTGAAACATCCGTAGTCGGCAGGATTCGAACCTGCGCGGGAAGATCCCAATGGAATTCTAGTCCATCGCCTTAACCACTCGGCCACGACTACTCGGTGAACTGTGGAACGCATTTACTTTGCTTCTCAAAGATCAGCTGCTTAGTTTAATGTGATTTACGCAGAGAAGTCGTGGAATAAAAGGAGTTATTTCTCTTGTTTTTTATGGGGAAACCGACTAAGGTAATTAACAAACTTATTTTACATAAAGTAGCAGAATTCTTGTTAATGTATATTAAAACTAATTTGAGGCGTTCGGACTTTTGAAAGTGGGGTTTAAATAAATACATATATATTCGTAAAATAACTTATTTAACTGTAATTTACTATAATAAATAAAAGAATGAATTTTTCAAAAATTTTAGTAAAAAGTGAAGTAATTATTAATACAGTTAATTCATGCATAGCAAATACAAGAAATTACAGGTAAAATTGAAGCATCCGTAGTCGGCAGGATTCGAACCTGCGCGGGAAGATCCCAATGGATTTCAAGTCCATCGCCTTAACCACTCGGCCACGACTTCTCGGTTAGCTTCCGAACGCATTCACTTTGGCTCTCAAAGATCAGCTGCTGAGTTTAATGTGATTTACGCAGAGAAGTCGTAGAATAAAAGGAGTTATTTCTCTTGTTTTTTATGGGGGAACCGACTAAGGTAATTAACAAACTTATTTTACATAAAGTAGCAGAATTGTTGTTGATGTATATTAAAACTAATTTGAGGCGTTCGGATTTTTGAAAGTGGGGTTTAAATAAATACATATATATTCGTAAAATAAGTTATTTAACTGTAATTTACCATAATAAATAAAAGAATGAATTTTTTAAAAATTTTAGTAAAAAGGGAAGTAATTATTAATACAGTTAATTCATGCATAGCAAATACAAGAAATTACTGGTAAAATTGAAGCATTCGTAGTCGGCAGGACTCGAACCTGCGCGGGAAGATCCCAATGGATTTCAAATCCATCGCCTTAACCACTCGGCCACGACTACTCGATGAACTTCGGAACGCATTCACTTTGGTTCTCAAAGATCAGCTGCTGAGTTTAATGTGATTTACGCAGAGAAGTCGTAGAGTAAAAGGAGTTATTTCTCTTGTTTTTTATGGGGAAACCGACTAAGGTAATTAAAAAACTTATTTTACATAAAGTAGCAGAATTCTTGTTAATGTATATTAAAACTAATTTGAGGCGTTCGGAATTATTGAAAGTGGGGTTTAAATAAATGCATATATATTCGGAAAATAAGTTATTTAACTGTAATTTCCTATAATAAATAAAAGAATGTATTTTTCAAAAATTTTAGTAAAAAGTGAAGTACTTATTAATACAGTTAATTCATGCATAGCAAATACAAGAAATTACAGGTAAAATTGAAGCATCCGTAGTCGGCAGGATTCAAACCTGCGCGGGAAGATCCCAATGGATTTCAAGTCCATCGCCTTAACCACTCGGCCACGACTACTCAATGAACTTCGGAACGCATTCACTTTGGTTCTCAAAGATCAGCTGCATAGTTTAATGTGATTTACGCAGAGAAGTCGTAGAATAAAAGGAGTTATTTCTCTTGTTTTTTATGGGGAAACCGACTAAGGTAATTAACAAACTTATTTTACATAAAGTAGTAGAATTCTTGTTAATGTATATTAAAACTAATTTGAGGCGTTCGGACTTTTGAAAGTGGGGTTTAAATAAATACATATATATTCGTAAAATAAGTTATTTAACTGTAATTTACTATAATAAATAAAAGAATGAATTTTTCAAAAATTTTAGTAAAAAGTGAAGTAATTATTAATACAGTTAATTCATGCAGAGCAAATACAAGAAATTACAGGTAAAATTGAAGCCTCCGTAGTCTGCAGGATTCGAACCTGCGCGGGAAGATCCCAATGGATTTCAAGCCCATCGCCTTAACCACTCGGCCACGACTACTCGATGAACTTCGGAACGCATTCACTTTGGTTCTCAAAGATCAGCTGCTGAGTTTAATGTGATTTACGCAGAGAAGTCGTAGAGTAAAAGGAGTTATTTCTCTTGTTTTTTATGGGGAAACCGACTATGGTAATTAACAAACTTATTTTACATAAAGTAGCAGAATTCTTGTTAATGTATATTAAAACTAATTTGAGGCGTTCGGAATTATTGAAAGTTGGGTTTAAATAAATGCATATATATTCGGAAAATAAGTTATTTAACTGTAATTTCCTATAATAAATAAAAGATCATGCATAGCAAATAAAAGAAATTACAAGAAAATGGAGGTAAAATTGAAACATCCGTAGTCGGCAGGATTCGAACCTGCGCGGGAAGATCCCAATGGAATTCTAGTCCATCGCCTTAACCACTCGGCCACGACTACTCGGAGAACTGTGGAACGCATTTACTTTGCTTCTCAAAGATCAGCTGCTTAGT
>OZ025295.1:210600167-210602667 GCA_964019185.1 Maratus speculifer
AAAATAAGTTATTTAACTGTAATTTATTATAATAAATAAAAGAATGAATTTTTCAAAAATTTTAGTAAAAAGGGAAGTAATTATTAATACAGTTAATTCATGCATAGCAAATACAAGAAATTACAGGTAAAATTGAAGCATTCGTAGTCGGCAGGATTCGAACCTGCGCGGGAAGATCCCAATGGATTTCAAGTCCATCGCCTTAACCACTCGGCCACGACTACCCGATGAACTTCGGAACGCATTCACTTTGGTTCTCAAACATCAGCTGCTAAGTTTAATGTGATTTACGCAGAGAAGTCGTAGAGTAAAAGGAGTTATTTCTCTTGTTTTTTATGGGGAAACCGACTAAGGTAATTAACAAACTTATTTTACATAAAGTAGCAGAATTCTTGTTAATGTATATTAAAACTAATTTGAGGCGTTCGGAATTATTGAAAGTGAGGTTTAAATAAATGCATATATATTCGGAAAATAAGTTATTTAACTGTAATTTCTTATAATAAATAAAAGATCATGCATAGCAAATAAAAGAAATTACAAGAAAATGGAGGTAAAATTGAAGCATCCGTAGTCGGCAGGATTCGAACCTGCGCGGGAAGATCCCAATGGATTTCTAGTCCATCGCCTTAACCACTCGGCCACGACTACCCGGTGAACTGCGGAACGCATTTACTTTGCTTCTCAAAGATCAGCTGCTGAGTTTAATGTGATTTACGCAGAGAAGTCGTAGAATAAAAGGAGTTATTTCTCTTGTTTTTTATGGGGGAACCGACTAAGGTAATTAACAAACTTATTTTACATAAAGTAGCAGAATTGTTGTTGATGTATATTAAGGGGTCTCAGGAGTCTTACTTTTTACCTGGTAGTGCGATTTAGCAACATATACATTTGATTTTTTTTCTCAGTCCCTATTAAACTTAAATGCATAAAACTTTTTATATAGACAACTTAATATCTCTTCTATTTAAAATAATTTTTTTAACATTCTATATTGAATTTTTATTATATGTTCTTTATGTTTAATTTTGATTTAAAAATTAAATTTGTTTTTTGACTGCGCGCAACATTTCTCAAAAGATAATAAAGCAATTTGCATGAAACTTGGTAAATATCTTCATTTTAAGTTTAAGAACAACTTATACCTCAAATTTAGAATTTTAATTATATTGATTATTGATAATTGGCAATTTTTTAATAAAAAATTATTTTTTTCAATTTTTTTTCAATTTCAATTTAAATTTTAAATAAATATATGCATAAATTGCTTTAAAATGAGGTATAAGTTCAAGATACATTAAGTTTACACCATTATCAACTTTTTTAGCGGTTCTTGAACTAATAGTTTTGCTAGAATCCTGCGCGCAATGGATACAAGTCTAATTTTTTTTATCAAAATTAAACATTAAAAAAAATAAAATAGAATTTCAATGTAGCATATTAAAAAAATTATTTTTAATAGAAGAGATATTAAGGTGTCTATATTAAAAATTTTATGCATTTATGTTTTATAGAGACTGAGAAAAAAAATCAAATGTGACATGTTGCAAGTAGCACTATGAGGTAAAAAGTAAGACTCCTGAGACCCCTTAAAACTAATTTGAGGCGTTCGGAATTATTGAAAGTGGGGTTTAAATAAATACATATATATTCGTAAAATAAGTTATTTAACTGTAATTTATTATAATAAATAAAAGAATGAATTTTTCAAAAATTTTAGTAAAAAGGGAAGTAATTATTAATACAGTTAATTCATGCATAGCAAATACAAGAAATTACTGGTAAAATTGAAGCATTCGCAGTCGGCAGGATTCGAACCTGCGCGGGAAGATCCCAATGGATTTCAAATCCATCGCCTTAACCACTCGGCCACGACTACTCGATGAACTTCGGAACGCATTCACTTTGGTTCTCAAAGATCAGCTGCTGAGTTTAATGTGATTTGCGCAGAGAAGTCGTAGAGTAAAAGGAGTTATTTCTCTTGTTTTTTATGGGGAAACCGACTAAGGTAATTAACAAACTTATTTTACATAAAGTAGCAGAATTCTTGTTAATGTATATTAAAACTAATTTGAGGCGTTCGGAATAATTGAAAGTGGGGTTTAAATAAATGCATATATATTCGGAAAATAAGTTATTTAACTGTAATTTCCTATAATAAATAAAAGATCATGCATAGCAAATAAAAGAAATTACAAGAAAATGGAGGTAAAATTGAAGCATCCGTTGTCGGCAGGATTCGAACTTGTACGGGAAGATCCCAATGGATTTCTAGTCCATCGCCTTAACCACTCGGCCACGATTACTCGACTAAACCGGAACGCATTCACTTTGGTTCTCAAAGATCAGCTGCTGAGTTTAATGTGATTTACGCAGAGAAGTCGTAGAATAAAAGGAGTTATTTCTCTTGTTTTTTATGGGGGAACCGACTAAGGTAATTAACAAACTTATTTTACATAAAGTAGCAGAATTGTTGTTGATGTATATTAAAACTAATTTG